>CM076575.1:950080932-950381141 GCA_034641835.2 Pinus albicaulis | reverse complement strand
AACGTGCCCCCAACTTGGCTCCCGGAAGCCAAAGGCAACGGTGGGCGACCGTTGGACCATACTTCGAGCACCTTGGGAATGCCAGGGCAGTCTCGAAGTAGATGGTCTCTCGTGCACAACATGCAAGGGAACTTGACTTTCCGAGGAGGGTTGGAAGGTTTATCAAGAGGAGATTCCTCATGGACAGTAGCAGTACATTTAGCCTCTCGCTTATCAGACTTCTTCTTCTTTGTCTTCTTCTTCTTCTTCTTAGCCACCTGGTTACTTGAATCCAGACTTTCACCGGGCGAAGTAGAAGAGGAGGACGCAGAAACAGGCGAAGAAGGGGAGAGGTCCACCTTGGAATCAACATGAGGTTGTTCAGGTGGAGGAACTGATTGCACAGTAGTGGAGACATTCGGGACAACAGAGGTTGAGAACAACCAAACAGGAAACCCAACAGTTAACCCAGGAAGGGACAACGTCGCCATGTAAGGAGCACCAACATTTCCAAAAGGAGGAAAATGACCAGGATTCCCCTCTGAGGGGATTCCTTGGTTGGTAAACTCTGAAGAAGTTGCCATCAAAACTCAAAACCACACACGGGCTGAAAAAGAGTTAAGGCACACGATCAAACGGTCAACAAGCAATGTCTAAACGGGTGTGTAATCGTGGGCCATTAAATTTTACCACATTGGAAAGTAAGAAATTCTACCGTTTCATGTTTCAAGAGTCGAGAAACGATAAAAAGGTGACTCTATCTCTTTCAGAGTTGACACAAGCGTGAAAGGACAAGCGCTTGACGGTCTTTTCAAGTTTAGGGAGTCAGAAAAGACCAAATGACTGCTCAGGAGAAACTAGGCACAAAGGGTGCACCAAATATCCGTGAACTGCAATATACACCTTGGTTTCAAAAATGAAACAAAAATCGACCAAGGACTTTCCGTACGTGCAGGTAGTCTCCCCGAATGCTGTGTTCGGTGTATCACGGGTATAGGGCGGCAGACTCGGCTTCCTATGGATAAAGGATTGAAAACCTATAGGGTTCTCCCTTTATATACGCGACGGTACGGGGAGCGCAAGTCCGTACTAGCGCTGTCTAAAGCCAAGAGGCGAACGACAGCTGCTAGGTTTAACGACGCCGGAACACGTCTCTAGCCTAGACCTTCTAAATATGTTGCGTTAAGTTCCAATGTTGCCTTAGGTTAATTGAATAAATTTTATAGTTGATCTTCAATTAAGTTTCAATTTCCAGGCCCTATCGTATGTGGTGTCTCGAAAGACTCCTAAATGCAAGCTATATGGGAAAAGAAATCTTTTCAATTCGATGAATGCTATCTAGTTAAGGGAAGAGCTTCAAACAATGATGCAACAAACAACAAAACTGAAAACGAAACTTTTCAAAACTAGATGACTTTCACTATCCAAAAGTATTCTAAAACATTCAGCGAAGCGAATTATGCAATGTAATCTATGCAAAATTCTTTTTCCGAAAACTATGCAATTGTAATCTATGCACAATTTCCTTTTTCTTTTCAAATGATAAGAATGCACTCAATGCATTTTTCGATGAAATGAGAATCTACTTAATGCAAGATTTTAACAAAAGAGAATGCACTCGAAGCGATTTTTAGTTTTCAATCACTAAACAATGTGATCTAAGTCCAATGATGAATCTCAAAAACACTTTTCGATGCAATGTGATCTAATGCATTTAAACGAAAAGCAAACTATGAGACGAAAACTAAAAAACGCAAATCTTCTTAATGAAGGATGAATGCAAAAGAGATGTAAACAAACACTAAGAATGCAATCGTTGTTTCAAAATACTTTGTGACAAAATCCCTCAAAAGTTGACAAGACATATGCGGTCAAACACAAAAAGGATTTCCAAAGCAAGAGATCAAAACAAGGCATTCACTCCCTTTTACATCAAACAATCATAGAAAGAAGACATTCCAAATAATGAGCAATGTAATCTATGCTCATACAGAGGAAAGACCCGAAGGGAAAGACACGCTGGTGAAGGATTAAGGGAAAAAAAAAAACTCAATTTTTATACACCCTGAAATTGGCCCGACTTGTACATTGACAACTAGCGCCAAGTGGCGCGACTTGTACATGGACAACTAGCGCCAATGGCCAATTGGCGCGGGTTGCTAACTGACAACAAGCGCCAATTCCTGAAAATGAAAAAACAAAGAATTTCTCCCAACCAAAACCAGACTTCCCACTTCAAGCTGAATCTAAAACAAACCCAGAAGCAAAGTACTGACCAAAAGAAACTTCCGAACAAGGATAACCCTACCACCTACAGGAAATGGCGCGACTGTCTGGCTGTAATCCGCGCCAGACAGGGGATGGCGCGAGTGATGAACTGGCAACCTGCGCCAATTGGCGCGATTTTCAGGCTAGAAACCGCGCCAATCAAGCCAACCATGAAAAGATGAAAATTCGGAAAAACAGAGGTCAGATCTGATACTCTGGGGCTGAACCAAAAGCCAAAACACAAGAAGAGCCCAACCCAGAAGGTTCATCAAGCAAGGAAAATCAAGAGACAAACGACAAGGCAAGACAAAACTCCAAGTTGTTCAGTCCGTAAACCAAACCGGAGATTGACTGAAGTAGCGTTGATCTACTCCGCTAATGCAGGGCAAAAGCGTTTCGAAGGCTATCTGGCTGTACTTCAGGCTCCGTCTATAGTTTACAAATCAAACAACAAGCTGGATCCCCAGTGGAGTCGCCAATTTGTTGAGGAGGTAAATCCCCTCTGCGGACAGAGGCGATCCCTACTAGCCCAACAGGGGTCTAGCAACAATCAAACAATGCTATGACGCAGGTTCCTAGTTACGAATGAAAGACTTGGGATAGAAGCCTACCTGGATTCCAACGCCACGATCTGAAGAAGAAGCGTCCCCGTTCCTCAGCCTCGGCAGATCACAATCCCTCCACGATCTCCGCGGATGAACACTTGCACATGGAAGAAACGAACAGATACAAGCATAGAAACCAGCATACGTAACTAAACATCAATCAGAAAGGACATTACTCGCATTAACATGATGGAAAACGGAGTGGAACCATAATCATAATCATCTATTAAATAACCAGCGAAGAGAGATTACAACCAAGTTCTGACGTCACGGTCTCCTTCGGACGGGTTTCGAGTCGTCCACGTCTCGCAAAACTCACCAAGGAAAGGGAAAACCTCTCCAGAGTCTCGTGACAATGGTATCCTTACTTGAGTCAGCCTTAAGGGAAAGAGAGGGTTCTTTACAACACAAAGGCTCTTGGGAATATGGAGATTCAGAGCTTAGGCACTTCAAGACTAGCTTGCCATTGATTTGAGCAAGCTTTTATAGATGGGGAAGGAGGAGTTGGGATCCATATTATTATGGGATTGGCCCTATCAACAAGGAAGGTTCTATGGGAGGTGGAAAAACCACTTCCCTCCATAGAAATCCCGCAGCCAAACCTCCCAACTCAAGATAGGCAATGGTTTGTGAGTTTGTTAGAACTCAACTTCCGCCATCCTTATTTAAAAAACAACTCCCAAATTGGGTGGCGCGACTACGGCTCTATGACAGAGCGCCAGGTGGCGCGACCTCTTTGCATTGATTTCCCCATTGGCGCGAGTACTGAACTGCTTGCCCGCGCCAATGCCAAAAGGGATGTTTTTCATGACTTTTGCAAGGAGATGTCTCAAGGGAAAATGAAGCTCATGTTCAGAGGGATGCATTGATGATGATTTCAAGGCATGACAATGTCCACAGGTCACAGAATGGGTCCTCCATTGTGCGGGATGGGGAATGGTAAGGACGGTGAAAAATTACTGTGTAACACTCAAGAAGAGATAATTTAGGGTCAAAGTTGACAAAAAACTTGATGTATCCACGTCCATCTTGGATCACAGACCAAGTGACGTGGGATGAACTTATGAAAGATACCAAGTTTAAGAGGAAGGTACGCAATAATCCAAACAATAGGCCATCTGCACAAAGAGGAGGTAAAAGACTCCTTTGAGATACAACGAAAGCAACCCAATATAGGGTGTCAAGAATTGGATCTCATAAATTAGGCTCTACTGGATATAATAGCATTCATGGTGGCATGTAAGTGAATATTTTCATCTACTATATTTTCTATTTTAGGGAAAATAACCATGGTCACGTTGAGTTAATTGTATCTTATTAGTCATTATACCTTATAAATATGATTATATTTGTTAATGTAGGTTAACCAATTTCAAAAGGAAGCTTTAGAGGAAGAATTAAAATATGCTTTATTACACGGTTCCCAAAATCTTCGACAAGACATGATAGATCGAGGGGAAAAATTAATTACTAGTTATGAATCTGAGGTTAGTTTTTTATAATATCTTATGAATTATGAAATAATTTAATTGGAGGTATAATTTTATTTTGACAAGTTAAATTGTGTTGTGTATAGGAATCCCGACAATTAGAATCATCAAGTGAAACATCTAGGAGTGAGCATGAGGAGGAGATACAAGCACATGATGAATTGTTTGTTACACACGATCATTTAATTGTCATTCCTAAACCTTGGCAAGAAACCATTGTTCAATTTCAACAGATGGGAGACAAAAATAATAAGGATGGGTGTTCAATGTGATGAGAAATCCACACCCACAATTATAGTAGTGCCTTGTAGAAAGAGGAAAAAAAGGATTGATATGTGTTAAATATTAATAACTTTAATGTGCATTGCTCCAGGTTCTAAGGAGTTCACTAGGTTGTGAGGATCCAAACATAAACTAATTCTGTGTGCAACAAAACAAATTTAGAAGATACTTTGTTTTTGAATTTTATGGAACAAAACAAATTTTGAAGGTACTTTGTTTTCGTGCAACACTATTTTTATGTGAGTGTCACATAAAAACAATGCCTTGACTCTAGATGATGAATTGAATATATTATGACTTTGGGGTAACAATAGTTGCCTTCAATGACACTCCTACAACAATATTATGGATTTTATGGCTTTGTACATTTACGATAGTTCATAATTGAATATTTTTTTGTCAAGAATTATATTTTAGATCATACATGTTTTGAATTTAAAGCTTACTGTTTTTGTTTCCAAGAGGAAGGCCAACCATCATGTTTGAAGATTATCCTCATTTTATCGGAGGTCGAGTTTACATTGTTGGGTGTGTTCATACTATCTGGGAGGTCGTGGTACCTCTTATTGGGTGTAAAATTCTTGTGGGTGGCTGAGATCACAAGCAGGGACCGTTCACTTCCTTCTTGGGCAATGTGGATACCTGACTAGGCTGTGTAAATTACCAGCAAGGGTTTTATACCATCTGGGAGCTACATCTATAGCATGGAGGTGTGAGCATTGAAGGGAACGATAGTTATTCTCATTTCTGGGCATTACCTCTTCTTGGTCACTTTTTATTCATCCTTGTATCAACCATACAGTCAATATAAAGACCATATACATGTTGTAACAACCAATATTGTGGAAGACATTCATTATCTACATTTCTATGAAGTTGTTCAAGAATTTCTAATAGTGTGGTATTTATTCTCTATTTGTATATCATTTTTGGGTGTTATTGTTCTATCAACTGGAAGCTACAGTAATATGAAGTTTACATAGGCCAACCAATAGACATTCAATACACAAAGAAAAAAATTCCACCTCTTCACAAAGGTAGGAAGAACCGCTACAACTTTTAAACACAAATAAATAGTTTCTTGTAATAGGACAATATCTTGTCTATAAACTGTGAATAGTGTCTTTAGGGCTATAAATATTTAATTGTATCCCCAACCTTTCTAACATTTAGACTGAGAATAATCATTAAGGCAATCTCTTCTCGGTCTTCCCTTATCCGAGTACCCAAGTTATAGAAAATTGTTTTCCTTCTTTAACTTCTTTGGAAGCTTTATATTTTGCAATTGACATGTGATTTTTCCTTGCAACAGGAGGGGGTTGATCAGTAACCAGTGCTAACCAACTATATAATTCTCCATTCTCTTCTATTGACAATTCCTTCCTTAGCCTTGGACTGTAGCTTGAAATAAGAGTTTTTTTTTTTTTTTTTTTTTTTTAACTCTTTCCTCGTTTAAGGAAATCTCTTCTAGACTAATGTTATGCTCTATCAAACCCACAAGCTTCTCATTTGCAAGATTTTTGGGGGCCAAGGTTGCAGTATTGGTTAAAGTCTTGGGACTTCTAGGCTCTAAATCACCCTTAATAATCTCATGAATAGAACAAGGAATTTCTAAAAAAACAATTAATATCTTTTCTAATTGCCTGAGAGAAAGGGTCTAGGCCTAAAAATGGCATACCTCAATGAGGAAAAATAGGAAAAATTCCCTTCTGGAGCTCCATATTTCTTCTTTTGGGAGAATATTGAACTGGAGTTATGGAAGATTGAGACAGTTCCATGTTTTTGTTAAGGGATTATCTGCTAACCCTTTGAATTCCTATCTCAAGAACCTCATTTCCTTAAATTTTATTGAAAATTCTTCGACTTGATGAGCTTTAGGAATATTCAACCCCTTTTCTTTTTTAACCCATATTTTCTTTTGCTTGTTCCTACTCCCTTGGAATTATTTTCTTTCCTGGCATGTCAACTAATGTTGAAGCTTACAACAATATTGGAGTCATGGTTGTTGTAACATGGCATGTTTTGTTTTCATCAATTCCGTTCATTTATTTGGCTTTTCAACTTCAGGTAAACCGCTAATTCACACAAGTTTCCTGAGAAACTCTTTACTTTACTGTCAATATTGTGAGAAATTATAACTGATTTTTTGTTTGTTCAATTTAATCAGAAATACTATTTTTCTTCTACTAAAGAATTGATGAGACTGAATGGTACAATGAAATCACCTATTGCAAATCATTTTGGCAAGTCCATAGCAGGAACAATGACCATTAGGGCTTTTAGGGTTGAGGGTCAGTTCTTGAAGAAGAACTTAGACCTTATTGACAAAAATTCGAGCCCCTTTTTCTACAGTTTCTCGGCCATTGAATGGTTGAATCAACAACTGTATGTGTTAAATGCAGTTGTTCTTTTCTCCTCTGCTCTTGCTGTGGTTCTATTCCCAAAGGAAAGTTTCAATCCTGGTATGAGAAATGAAACTAAATGTCAACTGTGGGTGATTTATGTTGTAATTGGACGCTTTCATGTATAAGATGTTCATGCCTAACGATTTGAACTGGTGCAGGATTTTTTGGGATGGCCTTCTCTTATGGTTTATCATTGAACACATCGTTTGTTAAAATTATTCAATTCCAATGTACACTTGTCAACTACATTGTTTCTGTAGAACGCATAAAATAGTACATGCACATTCCTAGTGAGTCAGTCATTATAGAATATCACAAACCACCAGATAATCGGCCCTCACACAGGAACATGGAATTACGAGACTTGAAGGTATTTGAGTTGTATTTTCTAACAAGATGACTATGTTCAAATTATAGAATGGTTAATGATGTTTTCAATCAAATATATTTGATATGTGTGCAGATTAGATATAGATCCAACAGTCCCCTTTTTTTACAGGGAATTACATGTACATTTGAAGGGGGGGAAATATTGGGATTGTTGGCCTTTAGAAAATTTCAATGCTTTTATAATAAAGTTTGCAGAGGGATTATTGTTTGCACACTCCTTTAATAGGCCATGATCTATTTTATTTCTTTGAATTTTCATCATGTTAATATGTACATAATAGTCAATCTTTAATAATATTGAGTTAAAGATTCTAAATTAATATAATTATGATTTTGCAGGAAATATTCATTAAGAGCTGTGGATATAATGGGAAATGATATGAAAGTGTTCAAAGAGTTCATTCCAAATGGTTAATACTCAAAGGAAAATTGAGGACAAAATTATCTTTTAATATCCTTAGTATGTTGTGCCCTTGGCAGTTAAGGCAAGTCAGTGCTCTGTTCGTAAGGCTAGAGAAAGATATTTGATTCAATTACTTCTGTACACGTTGTGCAAAGCTAATTTTTGTAAGCATACATAATCCTATTTTTCTTATATCTTTGGAACACTCTATAATTTCAAATAGTGTTCTTGAAGCTGCATTGGCTCCACTGTGCAGGTAACAAAGTTTGTAGTTCATTGTGTTGGATGCTTTAATTATCTCCTTGCTGCTAGATATCATGAAGTGAGAAATACATGGATTGGTGCTCCAACTCCATATTTTGTAACAAAAAGCCCATGGATTCACCATGTTTCCTCATTCTATTTCTCCATTACTACACTGACCATTGTTGGGTATGGAGATCTGCATGTGCAAAATACTAGAGAAATGATATCTGATATCTTATTCACGTTATTCAATCTGGACCTGACTGCATACTTGATAGGAAACATGACAAATTTAGATGTGCATGACACAAGCCAGACCAGGAGATTTGTAAGTAATACATTATTAGTAGAATAGTTTTTAGGAAAGTTATATCTATATATTTTCTCTATAATGTTAATATTTGACTTCCATTTTAATTGCAGAGGGACAAAATTCATGCAGCTTCAAGGTTTTCTTTAAGAAATGGGTTGCCACTGCAATATCAAGAGCAAATGTTAACACATTTATGCATGAAATTCAAGACAGATGGCTTGCAACAAGAAGAAACTTTAAATGATCTTCCAAAGGTGATCCATACACCCATTGATTTTTATTTTTTTTCTCGATTATTGAAAAAGTGTATCTTTTCCAGGGAGTGTAACATGATTTCATTTTCCAGTTGGTAAGTACTGTCTAATGATAAAAGAATACCTTCTTTTTCAAGTTTTTCCTTGGGCTTTAGTACAAAAACTTATAGAAAGAAATGATCTCTTTAATGTTAAGATTTGACTTCCATTTTAACTATAGAGGGACACAATTCAGGAAGCTTCAAGATTTGCTTTAAGAAATGGGTTGTCATTGAAATATCAAGAGAAAATGTTAGCAAATTTATGCCTAAAATTTAGGACAGAGGGCTTACAGCAAGAAGAAAATTTAAATGATCTTCCAAAGGTGATCCATACATCCATTGCAAACGTTTTTTGGGGATTCGTACATGTACACATGGTGTTCCCTTGGAAGTAAATTGCAAACATTGAAGTTGGTTTAATAGATCTTGTTTTTCTCATTGCATTATAGACATAATAACATATGGAATGCATCTTAACAAGCACTGGTTAACACACCAGGAGACATAACATAGATTTAATAGACAATAAAAAATCACCCGGAAACTTAAAGTACTTAAATAAGTTCTCTTTAAGGTGTTAATTGGAATGCAACACAAGTACACAAACCAGGGCTTCTAGACTGGGAAATAATGACACAAGTTGGCATGCATTATTGACATGATAACCCTTCTAACTGCTATAACTTATGTTGCCCCTAGGAACAAAATCTCAAAGACAACCATAGCATGCAACTTTCATGTAGGTAGACTGAATCCCATATAACTACATGCAAAATTCCAAGCCATATATCGATAGATTTAACTAGGTTATTGCTTAGAACTAAAATAAATCTTTGCACACCTGCATTTTGTGAGGATTTTCTACTGCCATTGTTGGTTGAAAAAAAAATTGTCCCTAATGATTTACTATGTTTTCATTGATATCAATATATTATTGTTTGAAGGACCCACAAGGCTTGCTACCTAATTTTCATTGGATTTGGCCATTATTTAATTTATTTCCCATTTGACATAATTTTCTTAAATAGATTATGTTGACAGTTAGGTGATGCATGTGGTAGTAATACATAAATTTTACTAGTGGGATTTAGTTGATCCTACCATACTCCATCATGGTATATTTAGAGTTAGGTCCCATGATTCCATGCACATGTTTTTTCCCAAGACGTGATTCCAGCAAAGTCCAAATTCACCTTATGACTAGTTTGGAAATACTTATGACCATGTTGCTCAACCTTGCCAAGTTCCTTGCACCAAGATGTTGGCGTCATGACAGTTAATTCAATGAATTGTTGAATCACAACAATATCTCAATTCATAGGACTGCCAAGGTTAATTGAATGCACATCTAACCTCGTTATTTGACTAGGAATTCTAGTGACTAGTTCATTATTCGATGAGATTCAGCTTTCCCTCAAATCATTGGTGTAATTATGTGGAAATTTCAGACCATTTTCATTGGTGACAATCATACGCATTAGGCTTTAACACATTGTTTTGTTTCTTAGTGTAATTCCCTCATACTTCTAGTGTTTCATCCATTCGTGATATGTTGGTTATGGCATATTCATCCAGGTAATTTCTGTAAAATATATTACGACACTAAAATCATTTGGATGGTTTGCTGACTAGTGCAGACATCGTTTTATTGGTCTCCTACTTATAAATTAGCTTAAATATTAAATTAACACCTCTTACATATTATTGTTGGATTTAATGTTGTAGGGTGTGAACTTCTTGTGGGTGGCTGAGATCAGAAGCAGTACCATTCACTTCCTTCTTGGTGGATACCTGACTGGGCTGTGTACATTACCAACAGAGGTTTTATACCATCTAAGAGTTGCATATACAACATGGAGCTGTGAGCACCGAAGGGAAAGATATTCATTCTCATTTCTTGGCATTACCTCTTTTTGGCGACTTGTTATCCATCCTTGTATCAACCATACAATCAATATAAAGACCACATACATGTTGTAACAACCAATATTGTGGAAGACACTCGTTATCTACATTTCTATGGAGATATAGATCCAACAGTACCCTTGTTTTACGAGGCATTACATGTACATTTGAAGGAGTGAAAAATATTGGGATTGTTGGCCTTCAAAAATTTCAATGCTTTTATAATAAAGATTGTAGAGGAATTATTGTTTGTACACTCCTTTAATCAGCCATGATCTATTTTCTTTGTTTGAATTTTTGTCATGCTATATGGACGTAGTGGTCAATCTTTAATAGTATTGAGTTAAAGATTCTAAATTAATATAATTATGATTTTGTAGGAAATATTCGTTAAGAGTTGTGGATATAATGGGAAATGACATGAAAGTGTTCAAAGAGTTCAGTCTAGATGTCCACCTTCAGCTAGTAGACCTTCTTACCTTGGACGACTTCAAGTATATTCATGTCTACTTTGTTTCACTTCCATATATTGGATTTTATCTGCTTTGGTAATCGTCTAAACAATTAGTTGGTTACATGGCGGGAAAATGAGGAACTTAAATACTATATTCAAGATACAAAGGCTCAATAGACCCTTGCATTTCTGAATATTAAAAAGCTTACTGAAAGCAATGATGCCATCCAACAAAAGCTGACCTTCCCTGCTATGGAAAATTCTAGGCTCAGAATACTCATTAATCAGAGGTTGTAAATTTCTAGTCCTTTCATATTAAAACTGATTCACTTTTTCTCTAGAACCTCAAAAAGACGACTTCTTGATTTTAAATTTGTTTCTTTCCATTAAAACCTCGCCATGAATCTATTGAAAATTATAACAACCATCTAAAGTATTCCTATATACGTTTTTCTTTTCTACAATATTAATTTGAAGCATCGATGTTGCAAAAATCCTCGATCTAATCCAAATGTCACAACAATATTTATGGATCACAACTATGAGCCTGCAAATGGAGCTCGAACTCCATCTCAAGGAAACAATTATCTTACGGGTATAGCTTCAAACCGTGTGGATTTTCCTCCCTTTCCTACAACATATAGTGTAAGTCATAGTTTTGATTAACATATTGAATATTTGCTTTATGTTTCTTCACCTTTTGATATGCATCATACATTTATTGGTCCAACTGTATCTAGCTTTGCTTAGCAACATTTCATGAAAATGTTTTCAACCATTTCAACCTGTTGTTCCTCCCTCTCCTAGTGGTTATATAGGATGGTTGGTAAATATTAATCATCATGTGCCATCTGCACTAGCTTTTGTTTCAGGTGGAAATCTGGATAGTGTCTTTAAAGTTTATAATGAAATGTATGCATGAAGTATTGTTTTATTGGTGTGATTGGTTTTCATTATTTTAGTTTGAAAGGTAAAGTAAATTGTTGTAAATTATTATATTTTTTAGTGCAATCCATGGTGTTTTGATAATGGGTTAAATTGAACAGAATTGATGAAGCAAGGCAGCCTCTGTCAAGAAATTTTCCTAATCCCTCTAGCAGGATAAATCCATACTGGATGGTGATCATACTCTGGCTTGTGGTTATTGGCTTCTTCTTCATTATCGTGTAATGCATCCTATGAATGACGCATATGGGATATGGCTCACTTCAGTCATTTGTGAAATCTAGTTTGTATTTTCTTGGATCCCTGATCAGTTTCCAAAGTGGCTTCTGATTGACAGGGAAACTTATCTAGATAGATTTTCATTGAGGTAAATCAACGGTGCTCCATGATTTCCAACAATAATATGTTTTATTCAGGTTTATTATGTTTTTCTATTTGGTAGATAGACCTTTTTTTAACTCTCAGGTTTGTTGGGTTTCAAGTATGAGAAAGAGGAAAGAACATTTAAATACCTTAAGAAGCCATGGATATTGCAGCTTTGTTGACTTCTGTCGGTGTCAACATAGCCATATGCATATTATTTTTCTTTTTTTACTCCATCTTGAGAAAGCAGCCCATCAATTTCAATGTTTATTATCCTGGTAATCTTGAAGGACAAAACAATAAATATTTTAGTTTATTAGAGAGGCTTGTGCCTTCAGCAAATTGGATAAAAAAAGGCATGAGAAGCATCATAAGAGGATAATTTGTTTGCTTTGCGGGATCCAGGGATCCCTCCAGAACAACATGCTCTAGTCCCTTCATTTATGGGTGGGGGAAAAGGAATTCATCCATTCCCTTATGCAATTTCTAATCTTCCATGTTTGTGATTCTAAAACACTAGTTGTACATTTGCTTCTGGTAGATTGATTTCACTATGTTTTCAATCACCTATAATTGTATTATCTTTTGTATTATAACGTTTTTAGTGTTGTTGATACTTCCAACAGTTTTTAGGGCTCCCTTTCATTGTTTTCATGGGATTTTTTCTTTTTCTTCATTGGAAGAGTCTTTATTTATATGATTATCTTAGCTTATACCTTCAAGGACAACATTTTTCTCCTCACCTATCATCTCATGTTTACAGTCATGTAGAAAAATTCAATTTTCTAAAGGTAACTCCATTACCTTAGCATCTACAAATTTATTTCAAGAAAATAAAACATGAATCACATTCCTTTTTACTGTTACAATTTTGCTACTATTTATTGCATTTGTTGAAGTCTTGTTATTTTTACTTCCTAGAGACAATTATGTTTTTACTTCCTCCTTCATGATAGTTGTTAATAGTTGTCCATATACATTATTTTCGAAACCTGCATTCGCATAAACTTTTTCAGTTTTAAAATCGCAAGGCACTCAAGCATCACTATTTTTTAACAATTTATTCTTATGTTCTCCACTTTTCATATAATCCATGAGACCTTCCATCATTCCCCTCGCATAATCTTCATTATCATGTTCACCAAGGAGTGATATTTGTTTTATTTTACAAAGGTTAACATCCTTTTCCTCATATTACAGAGGTGAATGTTGCCTTCTCCTTGGACATGAGAATATCAAGTACACATCTCTCTCAATCTCTAACTGTACTCATGTCTTTTCTTTACCATCAATCTGAAAACTTGAAATTGATTCTGTTGGGGTTCCCATGTTTTGGCTAGATTGGCAAGACAAAAAGATGAGACAACATCATAACCACTTTTAGACCTCAGGATCTAGCCCTCCTCGGTCCAGAGAGGGATATCTCTATATACGCAAAGGTTTTATGTCTTTGAAGCTTTGTGTTTGAGATGTTAGGCTAGTTATAGGCACAGTGTTTGTTTGTTTGATTTTTTGTTTGGTTGTTGGGAATCAGAAAGGAAGGGTTCAATGTAAGACAAGGATGAGAAAAGAAGGTTTTAGGCAAAGGAAAGATAACTCAGATAACATTCAATACCATTGGGCAATGGAGTTAGGAAAGGGTTTACTTTCTATTCAATATGCAGGCTTTCAGTTGGGCTAGTCATCTAAAGCATTGGGTCTTAAAGATGATAGTGTGGCATGAAATGGTAAGAGAGAAGGTGAAAGCAAGGAAACCTCCAAGGTGACCTTTTAGAAATCAGATCTAGGGACAGGACATGCCATTGGACAACCTGTGATCCAAAACCTGAAAGGTTAATTCTTTAGACAAGGAAACATTAAATATTTAGAACACAAGTTGAAAACATGAGATTAGAGAGAGACTTTGAACTCTCAATGCTTTGGCATCCAACTCAAGGGAACTTAGAAAGGTTCAATTAACTGAAAGGACCTCTAGTGAGACAGAGACAGAGTTCTAAACTCCCAGTGTCCTAATTCATTCAATTAAAGCCTAACAAGAACATTTAAGAATAGATTCATTAATTCATACATCAGCTAGCAGTATATATTTGACCACTACACTGGTTAAATTAGTTTGAAATCAATCCTCAGATAACACATACAGCAAAAAACATTGAAGGCAAGGAGAGCAGAAACATAGGGTACCTAACAAGGTTAAATCCTATGCCATATTTCTGATGCGAGCCAATAGAAATGTAATGTAATGAACTAAAGACAAAGATAGAAAAACATCACCGTTGCTTTAAATCAGGATCCAAAGAGATGTGCTTGTCATATTAAAGAGCAACACCAGTCATGTAAAACATTGCCAACAACATTGATATTCAGTCTGAAAATATCGTCCTCAGCCTATCTTACAACTTTACACAGAGAACATGTCTCAAGAGAAACATCTTGCAATTCACAGATATCCTATCAATAACCTTTACAATGAGTTCCTTCATGAATTTTATAGCTAAATGAGAGATAGAGGGGGTAGATGAAAACTAAATGTAGCATTAAAATTTAGAAGAGGAAGAGGGCTGAGGCCCCATTCTGTTTTAAATTCTGGACATTTATCTTTGGTACTCTTTGGATGAAAGAGTGGTCTTCGTTAGTCTGCAATTTACTCCAGGTATGTCTTTGATGTACTTGTTGTAGCACCTCTGCAGAATTCTGGTGAACTAAACAAAGGTAGATCAATGATTTCAGGTTTGCCATACTTTGTAACAAATGCGTCTGATAGTATTAGGACTGTTGTCAGGGGGGAAAATTCTCATGGACACAACGTAAACTAAAACCGTATGAGTATTATGTCCTTTCTCAGGAGGAGACATTCTGCTGATGTAAACACCCTGATGATATGGTTTTCTGTGCGTTGGACCTTCTGAGTGATCCACGAGGTCTTCGATATGGTACCCTGCCTTTAAATTGTTGTTTTAAGGCTCAAAATCTTCAATTACAAGCCTTAAAATCTCTGCTTTTTCACTGATACTCTCTGTCGCTCCATGATTGTCCCTGTCAGTGAGATCTGATCTTTGATGGTGCTGGAAAGGTTTTGCGCAGATAAATTATGTACTTTTAATGAAAATCACGCTCCGACACCTTCTCAGGCTCTTCTTTGTGATATCAGGCTCTGAACTCAGCTTTCTCTGTGCACTGTGTCATTGCAACAGTGCAAATGAACTGTGGTGGTTTTCCGCTTGCATGTAACCCTGCAAAACATGTAAGCATGTTAAGAAAACCATGCATGGGGAGGGCAGATGCAGCGGGGACAATGAGAATGGCAGTGCAGCCTGGTGAAATGGTGGAACAGTGCAGGGTGATGGTGAAAAACGCAGCAAAACAGTGGAGAATGGTCTGGTGAAAGTTGGCGGAATGCAACAAATTTTAATGCAAACATTTGAAATTTTGACCTTTGAGCGAAATATAAAGGGGATGGATGAAAATGCGATGAAAACACGTGGAATGGATGACGTGGCAGGACCCGGTCAATGGCGGGGCATGCATTTAATCTGGACTGTCTGATCTCAAGGAGGAGATCGACGGTTGTAAGTGCATCGAAGGGCGACAGATGTTGGGTCATGGGTCCCCTTTGCCTTGAGTTAAATCCCGAGCATCTTCGTGGCACGATCACCGTTGGATGGACAACTTCAGATCAGACGGTGTACAAACATATCGCGCCGGGTCCGCAGTCGAACGTTAACGCACGATGAGAGAAGTTTCCCAATAGTGTTCGGAGCCACGTGTCGGCCGGTGAATGGCATCGCTGCCAAACGAAAAATACCACCCTCATTTCAAAGGCGGTGTGATAGAAACCACCGGTTTCTACACAGTGCTTTGGCGTGGGGACCACCAGGGCGGATGAAATATGGACTGTCGATCTGCGGATCAGATCGACGGTTGTGATGTGATCGGAGGGGCGAATGTGAAACGAAGGCGCTTGCGATGGCTGTCGAGTGCTGGGAAATCGACGGTTAATAGCGCTCCTGATATCCACTTTTCGGGCTAGCGCCCAGGTCATGTGGGGGAAAATGGCTTTGGGGTTGGCCAAAGGGGCTAGCCTGATATATATTGAAATATGGGTTTTCAGCCCTTTTTAATGCAATTTGAGGCCAACAAGGGGTAACGGTAGAGGAAAAAGGGGGAATTTAAACCAAACAAAGGGTATTTGAAGGGTTTAAGGGGGAGTTTGGAGGTAGAAAGGGATACTTTGACCAAAGGGAAAAAGGGTTAAAATGGGACATTCTGCAGGGATAGTAGGGGAAAATGAAGGCCTCTTTGAGCACAATTTTTTACAATCAGTGAGGCTTTTTGGATGGAAACAACAGTGGAAATTTATCAAAGGGCAGAGGACATGAAGGGCTTTTAAGGATGATGTGTTTTCAGGAGAAATGCATTCCTTGAAGCTCAACAAACAATTTAGCCCCTTGTTTGCTTGTCAAAAAATTCATAGGGGGCTAAAAATGGCTCCACATGGGGATGGCTTCTTCTTGAAGGAGTCAAGAATTCAGAAAATGATCTTTGGTGTAGGCCAGATGCCTAATATTTGAGCCATCTTTCTTCTTTGATTCTAGCTTCCACAAACATGATAGATCAGCAGAAACATTCCCAACCAAACTACCTACCCAGACTATAGTCATATCATTTTCTCTTCAGGGTGCATTTGGACTAGCAGACCCTTTACATCACCAATTTTTTACAAACAGGAAAATAAACCTATTCTGTTACTACCCTTATTTCTCCATGAGACCGGATTAGACTATTGGCCTCATACGTTTCTCTGCCTAATCTAATATCTGCTGGGATTAAACTGTCCAGCAGATTTCTTCTCTATATTCTACAACATAAATTTAAAACAGTCAAACTAGGATTAGACAGTCTAGTTTGCTGTGGATCCATGGCATAAAGACAGTTGCACATGGACAGAAATTTGCAGAAAAATGAAAACAAAATCTTGAAGGCTTGAAATTTGAAACCTTAGAAGCATCCTTCATTATTTTGTGACTCAAATTTTGAGCTTGTTAGAGTCACTTTCTTTTTCATTTCAGCTCTGGTTTTGGGCTTGTCAGAGCTGATTTTTCTTTCTTCTTTGTTGGTTCAAGTTTTAGGCATGTTAGAACCAGATATCTTCACTTCCTTTGGCTCAGGTATTGATCATGTTAGAGCCAATCTTTGCACATTCAGAGGTTCACATTTTGAGCATGTCTGAACCTCTCTTCTCTCTTTTTTGAAACATTTTCTCTTTTCTTGAAAACATAACACAACAATGGTATTTACAATGGAAATGGAAACTGGAAATTGGAAATCAATAGTAGTAGTGTTTGAGCATCCTGCCATTGACAGGACCCCCAAAAAACTCTGTACCATCTAGCTCCTGCAGAAAAAAGGCATTTGGACCCACAGTGGCCTGGATGATGTATGGACCCTACCACAAATTGTCAAACTTTCCATGCTTTCCTTTGTATTCTCTCCTTGAGTCCCACTTCAGAACTTTATCTCCAATTTTGAAGTCAGAAGAATTTGTTCTCTTGTCAAATAACTTCTTTATATTTTCCTGAACTTTCAGAGCTCTGTTGTAGACTTCTTCTCTCGTTTGTTGGAGATGAATTGTTTAGTTTATCCTCCTTACCATGTTGTCTTCTTTTGTTTGAATCTCTTGGAAAAATTTAATCACTGGTACTCCAAGGCTAATAAGAAACACTGCTTCTGTTCCATAGAAAAGCTGGTACGACGACATGCCAATAGATTTATTTGTTGTAAGCCTGTCAGCCCACAAAGCATGCACTAACTTGTTGTGCCATGACTTCTTTTTCTCTTCAAGCAGTTTTTTGATAATGGTCACCAGGATTTTGTTTGATGATTCAGCTAACCCATTACCTTGTTGGTAATAAGCAGTTGAATGACCGAGTGCTATTTGATACTTGTGACAAAAATCAACCATTTTCTTGGATCCAAAAGAAACAACATTATCAGTGATTATTTTCCTTGGGCAACCAAACCGAGAGAGGATGTGGTCTTCTAGAAACCTAATGATGACAGAATATGTGGCATTCCTAGAAGGTATGGCCTCTATCCACTTAGTGAAGTAGTCTGTGGCTATTAGGATCCACTTGTGTTGTGCAGAAGAAGTAGGGTGTATTTCTCCTATGAAATCTAGGCCCCATTGCATAAAGGGACATTCCACAGTGATGGGTTGTAAAGGTAGAGGGAGGAGCTTTCTTTTGCCTTTAAAAATCTGGCTTTTACGACAGGCAATTATCATCTTATGGATGTCATTGAAAAGTGTAGGCCAATAATAGCCCACTCTGAGTATTTTATTGGCAGTGGCTTTCCAGCTCAAGTGACCTCCACACTCTCCTGCATGGAACTCTTGTTTAATCCTTTCTGCTTCAGTTTCAGGCAAACATTTAAGCAATAGGCCATTTTTATTTTTCCAGTATAAGCATTCATTCAGTATGCAATAGTTCCTGGCCTTTAGCTTTAGGAATCTGGCCTTAGTTTTTTATAGTTCAGGACGGGCATTGAGGTTTGTGAGCACATACAGAATGTCAGAATACCAAGGAGAGCTTTGAAAATTCTCCTTAACAGTGGGATCGGGCAATCCTTCCTGCTCATCCAAGGCATCTACCATGTTTATGTCAAGGGCTTGTAAATTTGATTCAGCCATTAGTTGACCTAGGCCCTGACCTTTTATCAGTTTTGTGGGTTTTATCTCAAGTTCATATTCTAATATTACAGCAATCCATTTGCCCCTCTTCCCATCTGCATCTTGGGACAAGATGTCTTTAATCACTATGTTTGACACGTAATCTATGGTGTGGGAATGTAGTATGTACACCCTAAATTCTTTCAAGGCCTTCACCAGGGCATAGGCCTATTTTTCCATTATGTTATATTTTAAGGGTGCATCTCTTAGAGTTTTTTTGAAGAAAGCAATAGGTTGTTCCATTCCCTCTGGATTTCTCTGCAGTAAAACTGCAACCACTGTATGCTCGGAGGCAAATGAAAATATCAGGAAATCCTTTGAGAAATCTGGGCTAATTAGGATAGGAGCCTGGGTGAGTGCAAGTTTAACTGACTCAAAAGATTTCTTAGCCTCAACAGTCCACTTAACCCCTACACCTTTTTTCAGCATATTAGTCATATTCCTGAGGTGTTCAGCTAGGTTGGGAATAAACCTCCTTAAGAAGTTAATTTTCCCAATGAAGGACTGTAACTCTTTAATGTTTCTCAGGTGTGTGATTTGTATTATTCCCTCAACTTTTTGTGGGTCTATCCTAATTCCCTTGTCAGATATAATGTGGTCGAGAATTTTACCTTCTTGCAGCCCAAACACAGTTTTTTTGGGATTTAATGATAGACCGAACTTCCTACATTTCTTAAAAAAATTTCTCAGGTGTTTTAAGTGTTCTTCATCAGTCTTGGAATAAATTGTTATGTCATCCAGATAGATGACAATGAAGTGCCCTATTTCATCTGAAAAGGCTATGTCCATTGCTCGTTGGAAGGTTGCACCAGCGTTCATAAATCCAAAAGGCATTTTACGTACATAAAAGTGCCCCATGGAGTGGTAAAAGCTGTCTTGAGTTGGTCTTCTGGGAGTACTAACACTTGGTTGTAACCTGAAAAACCATCTAACAGGGAGATCCTTTTTGAGCCTACTACTCTCTGGAGAATGTGTTCCATTTTTGGAAAAGGGTAGTTGTCTTTAAGTGAGGCTTTGTTAAGGTTCCTGAAATCTATGCACAGTCTGATCTCACCTGTTTTCTTTCTCACAGCTACAAGGTTTGAGACCCAATCAGAGAACCTCACAGGCACTATTATTCCTGCTTCGTAGATCTTTTTGATCTCTTTTTCAATTGCAGGTAATTGTTTTGGGTATATTCTGCGAAGTTTTTGTCTGAAGGGTTTCTGGTTCTCTTTCAAAGGTATCTTGTGTTGTATAATGTTTGTGTCATAGGCCTTTAAGTCCTCATAGCTCCAGGCAAACACATCGATGAATTTTTTGAATAGATCAATGTATTTCTCTTTCATGTTTGCAGGTAAGGACCTAGCCAATTTGATCATCTTGGGCTTATCTTCAGTGCCTATGTTGCATTCCTTGACATCAGAGTCTAAATGTTCTATAGTGGGCTTTTTTGTTACATCATCAAAGTCAAAAAGGTCCTCTAAAGCTGCCATCCCCTTGGGTATATTCTTATCTTTCGATTGCATCACCTCCACTTCCTCTTTATCCGCATTTTCACATTCTTCATTTGGATTTCCAATCTATTCGTTTAAAGCGCTTATTTCTATGTTACAGGGTGGTTCTTCCTCATCTGAGGGCTCTTCACTTAGGCAGTTATCATTAGATTTCAAGTCTGAATCAGAAAACTCAAACTCGTTCCTACCTATCAGGAAATCCTCAATCTATTTATCGCCCTTAAAGACCTGCCAGTATTTTTTGTTATCCAACACTGCAGGTCTAAATTTGGTCTGAATAATAATTTTTTGGTCACTGGGAGGCTTGTGATACGAACTAGCTATAAAGGCTAATCCATTTGCAATTGTGTTCTGACTCCTAGGGACAAACACCAGTTCATATTCTACGAAGGTTTTCAATAAATCCATAGCGTCATTCCTGTACACCCTCAACCTAGGATGTTTCACTATGTATTCACCATTCACTTGTTTTATGATCAACTCGAATTCTCCATGCATGACTATCTTGTGGGCTCCTAACTTTTTCAATAGTTTCAAGCCTAGGATAAGAGCCTCGTATTTAGTGATATTATTTGTACATTTGAAGTTCAGGTTGAAGGCATGGCTCTCTGCGTATTCACTTTCGATGTTGTGTAGCCATACCCCTACTCCCACAGTCCTCTTGGTGCATGACCCATCGAAGTTCATTTCCCACAAAGGTTTTCTCTCGGGCTTAACATTGTTTCGTTCTTTGTTTGGTGCATGAACTTGTGAGGGATGCCTAGCCAACTGTTTACGCTCTGTTTCTTCTCTACTCATAGTTTTTTTTTCAGTGCATTGACCAAATTTTTCCTCTCCAATTTCCTTCAAGTCCAGAGTGGCCATTATGTTAAAATCTATGGGCTCTGTTTCATTTTTTGAATTTCTGTTTTCGAATTCTAGCCCCTCTAAGGTTTCATCATTGCAAAGGATAAAGGATTCTAAATCTGTGTGCACAGAATACAAAGGAGAATTTTTTGGTTTTTCAGGGCTGCTGACCAGGAATTTCATTTGTGCCTCTCTATACAGTCTTCTAAGTTGGCTAAAAACATGGATTGTGGCATGTGCCCCATCCATCTGCATTGTACCTTGCAACTTGGCTCCCCATGACCTTGACAGCAACATACCATACTTAGGTGGCACATCTGCCACTACAACATCCATGACCATTCATTTTGCTGGAATCTGGGTTAAGTTCACACATAGGTCCTTGATCAGGCCAAGGCACTTTACCTTGCTAGAATCAAATGAAGAGAGGTCTTTATAGGGAAGGGTTATCTCTAGGCCTAATCTTTCCATAACTACCTTAGGCATCAGGTTATGTGAGGCCCCAGAGTCATGCATTGCATTGTGAAGGATCTTGTCATGGATATTGAGACTGATATAAAAAGGTGGTATTACCCTTTATTGAAACTTCCCTTCTATCTTTGGACCAAACAGAAGGGCTGGTTGATCATCACTCAGATTGACAGTGTCATTGTTTTCACCTAGATTTAAAGCTTTCAAAATTTGGCCTTTATATACATCTTGAGTGGCCAACTCAGAGAGTGGGAAAGAGATTTTAATTTTCGCAATCTCACTCTCCAAATTGAAAGTGGACTGACTCTTTGGAATGTTCAACTCTATTTTTTTAGCCATCACCTTGGTGGCAGAATCAGTGGGCTGATTCTCACTATGTACAGTGTTTGTGACAATTTTATCAGGAGCACTAATTGTAGTGCTAGTGCTTCTAGTTGGTTGAATTTGTTTATCAGTGTTTTGGTTGTCTTTTTCTTTGTTCTTCTCAGAACTCACAGCTACTGATTTTTTACTTTCAGCAGTTACTTTAGAATTTTTCTCATGCCTTTTCTTAATGATGATTTTAGAAGTTTTGGGTTTGGAACTTTCTAAGCTATTTTTTCTTCTGAGTTCATACTATTCTCTGACTTGCATGATGGCATTTTCAAATCCAATCCTGTAATCCTCAGATTCCAATCTTTCCTCATCCCAATACGAGGGTGAGGGTTGATCTTCTTCTGTGGAACAGTTGTGGATTGAGTTTTCTACCTCAAACATATTTATTGTGTTTCCTTCAGACTCTTCTATTATTCCCTCATCTTCATCAAGAAAGTTATCTTGAAATGGGGGAATGACTTGCTGATCTGAGTCTCTTTGTTTGTTGGGAGGGGTGTTGTTTCTTCTAAAGTTTTGGTTCTGATTTTGGTTTATGTTCTGATTACTAACTGTGACAACCATTTTTGCCATCATTTTTTGCAACCTTTCCACATTTTTAGATAGACGATCATAATTGGGATCAGATGTGGAAGCTACAGTGTCATCTCTATATGTCACCCTTTTCTCAACTCTCAATCTTGCTTTCTTCTCAATCAGGTTAGCCTCTACACTCACCGCTCCTTTTTTCATGTCTTCCAATGTGTTGTAATCTCTCTCCCTAAGCTGGTAGGCCATTTCAGCATCAAAGACTTCAGGATATTTCATTAGAGCCATACCTTGGGGAGGTTTCATGTGTGGAGGAAGAGCGTTACAAATGCTATTAAATATCGTAGAGTAGTCATGGACACTCTCTCCTATGTTTCTTTTTAGGTTCTTGTATTCAACTAAGATTTGGAGAGGGTTAGCCTTAACTTCCCATTTATTTATGAAGGTTTGATATAAGGAGGGTAGATCTTGGATGCTATTAGGGGGTAGGCCCTTAAACCATTTCTTCACATCTCCCCCTAAGATCTGGGCAAAGATTCTCATTTTGACTGTATCATCATCTATCTCCATGTAATCAAAATAATCTTCCATCCTGTCTACATGGTGTTGAGCTGTGGTGGACTCTTTTGCAGTGAAAATGTGGGATCTTTGATTGATAATCATTAGGTAGGGGCACTAGAGGCTGAGGTAACACCAGAGGTGCATACCAGGCTACCATGATGATGTTCTGAGGAGGTAATGGGTTGGCTTGAGTAGCTGGTATATAGATGAAAGGGATATTAGGACCAGCAGAAGTCTGTTGAGCTGATCTAGGATGGCAGAGCCCCAAGTTTTGAATGAAGTGAATATCAGGAGGTGTAGATGGAGGGGTCTCTCTGTCCCTAATGTGTTTACCACTTTGAGGTGGTGAACCAGGAAACTCAAGGCCTGGCTGGTCTAGAGCATTGAATGACCTAGTTCTAGGTACACTGTTTTGAGAGTCTGGTCAAATATCGGGTCTGATAGAGCTGTAAAATCTTTCGGTGCAGAGTTAGCTCTATGGATATGACTAGAAATAGTTGGTCTTTCAGGTGCAGGAGACTTCTTGAGGATACTCTCAGGGTTATCAACTATTCCAGGTGGGTTTGGGTTGGGGTAAGCTCTTGTGTGAATGGTTCTTGAAGCCAGAATGATGTTTTCTAATAGAGCAGCTTAACCCTACTTGTTACTTTTATTATGGTTGATGTTGTTATGGAGGCTGGTCTCCCAGTGGAGTCTTATGTGAACCAAGATAATCAGCAGGCCTACTGATCACCAGTGGAGTCTTTGATCTTTAAGGAACTATGGATTCACTAGGTGGAAAGTTTAGGGTGTTTCTAGGAGGTACATTATCCACCACAGTGCTTAGGTAATGTCCCTTTTCAAGGATATCCTGAAAACACAACAAACTCCAACTAGAGATGGACTGGGAGGGCTTATTTCACCTCTGAAAGAGAGTGAGATCTGGAGGTTATCTGGCCCTTTCCAGACTCTGTCTAAGAGTGAGGGGAGAAACACAACAAGTGGTGTAGAAAGTGGATTGCAAGTGGAAGTGTTTCACTGCCAACCTAACCAGAGACTTGGTTTTCTGAGGCTCTTGTAGTGTAGTAAGATGGAAAATACTTCAGAAAGTTCCCCAGTGGAGTCGCCATTATGTTGGGGTTCCCATGTTTTGGCCAGATTGGCAAGACCAAAATATGAGACAACATCAGAACCACTTTCAGACCTCGGGATCTAGCCCTCTTGGGTCTAGAGAGGGATCTCTCTATATAGGCAAAGGTTTTATGTCTTTGAAGCTCTGTGTTTGAGATGTTAGGCTAGTTATAGGCACAATGTTTGTTTTTTTAATTTTTTGTTTGGTTGTTGGGAATCAGAAAGGAAGGGTTCAATGTAAGACAAGGATGAGAAAAGAGGGTTTTAGGCAAAGGAAAGATAACTCAGAGAACATTCAAGCCCATTGGGCAATGGAGTCAGGAAAGGGTTTACTTTCTATTCAATATGCAGGCTTTCAGTTGGGCTAGTCATCTAAAGCATTGGATCTTAAAGATGATAGTGTGGCATGAAATGGTAAGAGAGAAGGTGAAAGCAAGGAAACCTCCAAGGTGACCTTTTAGAAATCAGATCTAGGGACAGGACATGCCATTGGACAACCTGTGATCCAAAACCTGAAAGGTTAATTCTTCAGACAAGCAAACATTAAAGATTTAGAACACAAGTTGAAAACATGAGATCAGAGAGAGACTTTGAACTCTCAATGCTTTGGCATCCAACTCAAGGGAACTTAGAAAGGTTCAATTAACTGAAAGGACCTCTAGTGAGACAGAGACAGAGTTCTAAACTCCCAGTGTCCTAATTCATTCAATTAAAGCCTAACAAGAACATTTAAGAATAGATTCATTAATTCATACATCAACTAGAAGTATATATTTGACCACTACATTGGTTAAATTAGTTTGAAATCAATCCTCAGATAACACATACAACAAAAAACATTGAAGGAAAGGAGAGCATAAACATAGGGTACCTAACAAGGGTAAATCCTATGCCATATTTTTGATGCGAGCCAATATAAATATAATGTAATGAACTAAAGACAAAGATAGAAAAACATCACCGCTGCTTTAAATCAGGATCCAAAGAAATGTGCTTGTCATATTAAAGAGCAACACCAGTCATGTAAAACATTGCCAACAACATTGATATTCAGTCTGAAAATATCTTCCTCAGCCTATCTTACAACTTTACACAGAGAACATGTCTCAAGAGAAACATCTTGCAATTCACAGATATCTGATCAACAACCTTTACAATGAGTTCCTTCATGAATTTTATAGCTGAATGAGAGATAGAGGGGGTAGATGAAAACTAAATGTAGCATTAAATTTAGAAGAGGAAGAGGGCCGAGGTCCCATTCTGTTTTAAATTCCGGGCATTTATCTTTGGTACTCTTTGGATGAAAGAGTGGTCTTCGTCAGTCTGCAATTTACTCCAGGTATGTCTTTGATGTACTTGCTGTAGCACCTCTGCAGAATTCTGGTGATCTGAACAAAGGTAGATCAAATATTTCAGGTTTGCCATACCGTGTAACAAATGCGTCTGATAGTATTAGGACTGTTGTCAGGGGGGAGACTTCTCATGGACACAACGTAAACTAAAACCGTATGAGTACTATGTCCTTTCTCAGGAGGAGACATTCTGTTGATGTAAACACCCTGATGATATGGTTTTATGTGTGTTGGACCTTTTGAGTGATCCACAAGGTCTTCGATCTGGTACCCTGCCTTTAAATTGTTGGTGTAAGGCTCAAAATCTTCAATTGCAAGCATTAAACTCTCTGCTTTTTCACTGATACTCTCTACCGCTCCATGATTGTCCCTGTTAGTGAGATTTGATCTTTGATGGCACTGGAAAGGTTTTGCGCAGATAAATTCTGTACTTTTAATGAAACTCACGCTCCGGCACCTTCTCAGGCTCTTCTTTGTGATATCAGGCTTTGAACTCAGCTTTCTCTGTGCACTGTGTCACTGCAACAGTGCATATGAACCGTGGCAGTTTTCCGCCTGCCTGTAACCCTGCAAAACATGTAAACACGTTAAGAAAACCATGCATGGGGAGGGTGGATATAGTGAGGACAATGAGAATGGCAGTGCAACCTGGTGAAATGGTGGAACAATGCAGGGTGATGGTGAAAAAAGCAGCAAAGCAGTGGAGAATGGTCTGGTGAAAGTTGGCAGAATGCAGCAAATTTTAATGCGAACCTTTGAAATTTTGACCTTTGAGAAAAATATAAAGGGGACGGATGAAAATGCGATGAAAACACATGGAATGGATGACGTGGCGGGACCCGGTCAATGGTGGGGCATGCATTTAATCCGGACCGTCAGATCTCAAGGAGGAGATCGATGGTTATAAGTGCATCAGAGGGCGACAGATGGTGGGACATGGGTCCCCTTTGCCTTGAGGTAACTCCCGAGCATCTTCATGGCACGATCACCATTGGATGGACAACTTCAGATCAGACGGTGTACGTGCATATCGCGTCGGGTCTGCAATCGAACGTTAACGCGCAATGAGAGAGGTTTCCCAATAGTGCTCAGAGCCACGTGTCAGCCGGTAAATGGCATCACTGCCAAACGAAAAATACCTCCCTCCTTTCAAAGGCGGTGCGATAGAAACCGTCGATTTCTGCGCAGTGCTTTGGCGCGGGGACCACTGGGGCGAATGAAATATGGACCATCGATCTACGGATAATATCGACGGTTGTGATGTGATCGGAGGGGCGAACGTGAAACGAAGGTGCTTGCGATGGCCGTCAGATGCTGTGAAATCGACGGTTAATAGCGCTCCCGATATCCAATCGCGATAAGCACTTTTCGGGCTAGCGCTTGGTTCTAGCGCCCAGGTCATGTGGGGGAAAATGGCTTTGGGGCTGGGTCGAAGGGGCTGGCCTGATTTATGTTGAAATATGGGTTTTCAACCCTTTTTAATGCAATTTGAGGCCAACAAGGGGTAACGGTATAGGAAAATGGGGGAATTTAAACCAAACAAAGGGTATTTGAAGGGTTTAAGGGGGAGTTTTGAGGTAAAAAGGGAGACTTTGACCAAAGGGAAAAAGGGTTAAAATGGGACATTCTGCAGGGATAGCAGGGGTAAATGAAGGCCTCTTTGAGCACAATTTTTTAGAATCAGTGAGGCTTTTTGGATGGAAACAACAGTGGAAATTTATCAAAGGGAAAAGGACATGAAGGGCTTTCAAGGATGATGTGTTTTCAGGAGAAATGCATTCCTTGAAGGCTCAACAAACAATTTAGCCCATTGTTTGCTTGTCAAAAAATTCATAGGGGGCTAACAGATTCAATCTATAAACTTGAATACTGGGTTTAATGGTCAAGTGTTATTAGAATTGGGATCTTCTATAATCCAAGAATGTTAGTGTTTCCCTCTTGGTTGTAATCATTTCTACCATTTCTTCGACTTATTCTATTTGCAAATTAACTATGTGAATCAAAATATAACGGTATTCAATGCTTGAATATACTGGACTATCCTCTTTAATGTGGTGTTGTTCACCATCTACAATTATCCTATTGCAGATTTCACCATCTCTAAAAAATTGGTGTAGGCTAATTTCTAGTAGGTTGTTAATGCCATTAGCAATCAATCATTATATGAACAACTCACTCCTTTTTTGGTTATAGGAAGTTCTAGTTTTTATAATAGCTTGAATAAAATATGAATGTTTCCTTCTTGTTGGACTTGAAAATATTGTGTACACATCTCTGTCAATCTCTAACTGTACTCATATATTTTCTTTACCATCAATCTGCAAACTTGAGATCTATTCACACAACATTAGAAAACAATCTCATGGTCCCTTTTGATGTCAAAATCTGCAATTTATTATTGTGCATATTTAGTATTTTAAACATTTGGCACTGTTCATAATAAGTAAATCAAATTTATAACTTGAAAAAAGCTAGAACCTATATCATATAAACTCCTTATAACTTTAAGAATTATAATATCATCCATGTAAAGAGACGCACCAGGCTATCTAACTCATTCCAAATAATTAAAGATAATCACATCCATACAGTTTGATATACCCACAGTTATGAGAAGGATGATTTAAAATTTGTTTTAATATATGCCAAACAATATGGCATTTAATTAGATATAATTTCCTTCTGAAAACTCTAGAAACAATAGCAGGATTGAATTCTGAATATCAAGGCTGATAAAAGAGGCCATCTCTACCCAGAACCACAAAGCCTCTCTTCATAACCCCCTTATGGTCAACTACGTTATATTTTTCATGGATAATTTCATGAAGCAAATCATGTTTAATATATTGGCTACGTATTAACCTTTTCTTTGGTATCAATGAATATTCAACATTTCATTAAATTTTTACCTACAAATGAATAATGATTTGTGAAAATTCATTTGAGACATGTTCCTTTTGATAGTTTTCTTTTAAGTTACTTCTTGACATTCTAAAAATTTTCTTAGTTCTAAAAGTTGTGGGTTTTTTTTCATCGCTAAGAGCAGGTAGACGTGCAGGTTCTGAAGAAAGTGTATTTGGATATTCCACAATATTTTCTAGCCTACCATTTGAGTTGGTACTAGACATTGTTGGGGAATTAGGCAACACAAGGAAAATGATAATGAAGAAATACTAAGAGTGCATAATTTTTTTTTTCAGGTACAAACTAATTCATTTATTTTATTCTTAACAGGAAGAAGGATGGGTGGTTTGTTGTGCCTCCAAGAAACGATTAATTTCCTAGAAAACAATAATGATATGGACTTCTCTGCAACTTCAGCTTTCTATGAAGTCGATTAGAGGCTGATATTTAACACAGATCTGTGCCATGACACAACTGATTTGAGGTTGATTTTTAGCACAGATCTTGCCATCACACAAATGATTTGAGGTTGATTTTTAACATAGATTTCAGGCTGTTTTTTAACATTGATTCATGGCTGATATTTAACACAGATCTGTGCTATGACAACATGAAAATTAAGTGTAAATTGGCCAATCAATTGTAGATTTGAATGCATATACATTTTTGGTATTTTTTGTTATGAAGGAAGTAAATTCCAATTATACAAAGGTATTGAAATGGTCGAGCTAACCACTGGATATGAATTTATTTTTCCAGCATTTAATGTGATTCAACCTTTTTGATTTATATGTTAGAGATTAAACTCTCTTGTAAGATGGAGAAATATTGTACATTTTTCTTTTTCCTTATAATATGTCATGAAATGAAGTTCCAAATGGGGATCTTGCATGTTCAAATTCAATGACATGAATTTATTTTCAGTGAATATAAGTGTGATGCCTTATGATTTTCAAGGTTGCTTTCTGGAATTGTTAAGTTTTGGAAAATTGTTTTTTTTACTTATATTTAAAATGACTGTTGTTAGCTTTAAAAAAAATGGAATTTACTCTTTATTTTTTCCATAAAAAATAGATATTTAAGGTCATTAAAATCACTATTTGGGAACTTGCAATGTTGAAACCACATTAAAATAACATTTAAAATGATTTGTTTATCTTTTTCTAAATATTTTTTCATATCGTCTCTAGAGAGATAATAGTTTGAATTATGGACATATAGTCTCTATAGAGACAATACATTTTTTATCTCAGCTATTGTCGATAAAGATACAAATGTAATTGTCTCTACAAAGACAAAAATGAAAGTGTCTCTACAGAGAGAAATTGTAGACAAATGATATTGTTTCTAGAGAGACAAATTAAATTGTCCCTTAAAAGACAATAATGTCCGCGTCTTTATAGAGACGATAATAATATGTGTTCTATATTGTCTTTATAGAGACAATTTTTCGAGATACTAATTTTGAGACACCTGCTTAAAGACAGTATTTAAGACAATACACAATTTTCTTTTTGTCTCTAATTAAGGTAATTGATTGGAAAATTGTCTTAAATATTGTCTTAAAACACCCCCACATGTAGTAGTGTATGGACTAAATTCTATCTATCAAAACATAGGGAAATACAATTTTGATAGTTATATAGGTATGTTCTCTCGGTACTAAGTGTATCCAACAATAAATCATACAAATGAACTTTATAACACACATGGATCTCATAAAAGTATCTGCAACTGATCTTCTTGAAGCTCAAAGCACAAAAAGACAAATGGGGAGATAAAAAATTCACAAAATCAAATTAGTGATATCTTCTCTTGGCATGGAAGAATGTATAGAAGAAGTAATTTAATTATTTTATCCTATTCAATTAATTTATCTTCATAGAAAAATTTCACACTACTAAGTGTTAGACCCACATAAATATAACTAAACAATAGGAAAGAAACAAATAACACAAGAAACTCATGATGATAGAAAAGCAATATTCTACACATGAAAGTAAAAAACAATATTCTATTGCCAATAATCATACTGCAATCATAGAATCTCAGTGGCTTTGTTGTATAGTAGCAAATAACTTATCACAGTTGACATTGTAGACCAACACTGAGTGAAATCCTATGCAGGTTCCAAATTGGCTCCCACTGCAATCCTCTTTTTTATCTGAAATGAAGTACTTTCTCTTCGAGAGGTTGAAAATAGTTGTAGAATAAAATTTTAAATCTGGGATCCCAAAGACAAGCATCTAATAGATCTATGAGAGAATATTTACAACATGACCCGAAAGTCTACATCCAATTGTGAAAACAAACTAGCGGGTATCCCATGAAAATAAATCCATTATTCTTTAATTTGTATGCTAAACAATCCTAGAACATGAACTACTGAAAAATATTTACCACCCTTTTAGGGTAACCTTCCTCCAACTAATAAAAGAAGTGTTGGGGGCAATAGAATTTGATTCTTTGGATCATAATTTGAGAGGAATATGTCTAAAAAAAGGCATTTTATGTAGCTATCAAATTGAAAAAATACAATACGGTTTGTGTGGCACTCGTATTCTTACATAAGAACCTACCTGGAAGACACCCAAAATACGTTGAGGAGGTGTAGGAAATGCATGCGAAAAAGCTTATTTTTACAACTATGTGGTCGCTAGAAATGATCCTTATCCTCAACAAAAAGATGACCTGCTGAATCCTCCCCCAGTAGTGGTACCTATACAAGGATTTGGAATGATGGGTCCATTTGTGCCTGCTCTCAAGGAAACAACTCTCGAAGTGGTGATGCCATTAAACTAAAAAATTATCTAGCGACTGGTTCACTTCTTCAGTAAATCAAATTTTCATTTAAACTAGATATTCTCTGAGAATGAGCAATATATTTAAATTTGATTATATTTCTCATAGCCACAAAATGCATCTTATGCAACCAGCTCACAAAATAGAAGAAATTATAGATCAATGACTTAAAAGATAACCTCTTTGATGAGGAAACTTACTTTACGTCACATAAATGAATAGTTCTTAGATGATTCAAATGTAAAAACATCCTTTCTATATATAGGAGTCTAAGGGGTTACAATAGAATTAGGGCCTACATAATAATAATAATGTAAGGGCACAACTATAACAATAATGGGCTTCTATGGGGCACAATAATAAGAATATGTGAACTACATTGGCACACCAATAGCCATAAGGGGGCTACACTAAAATAAAAATAAGGGGATACACTAGTATTATAGGGACCTAGCATGCCCCTCTCCTTAAAAAAAATGTTTTCCTCAACACTTGAGCAGCTTTTTATGCTTCTGTATAAAATTCTCATCCTCCCATGTGGAATCTTCAATGAGTAAGTTCTTCCGCTTGATGAGATACTATGAAAGTTATTTATTTCAAGGTTGTCGAGTTATTGTTTCCGTTACTCCTTGAGATTCCAATATGATTTTTCCTTCCTTGTCAAATTCTGAAAATATTGTTTGAACTAGGAGCATGTCACCTATAGCCTTCTTTAAGCATGAAACATGGGAAATTGGTTTCACTTGAGAAGATGTAGGAAGCTCCAATTTGTATGGAATAGTACTAATATTTTGCAACACCTTGTATGGACCATAGTACTTTGGTGATAATTTGTTATCCTTCTTAGCTTGCTTGAGGGACATTTGTTTGTATGGTTGTAGTTGTAAAAATACTGGGTCACCCACATCAAAACTTCTTTCACTAGGATGTTGATCTTCTTGTTGTTTCATTTGATTCTACCTCAAAGTGAGGTTATCCTTTAAGAGTTGGAGAAATTATTGTTATACTCAATGTGATTTTACATTGCTTGAACCTTATAATTTTCTCTTAAATATGATGTGATAGATAGTTTATGATATCCATAAAGTGCCATAAATGGGGTCATTTTTTTTACAGTATGGAAGAAAGTGTTATACCGCCTTTCAACTAGAGGTAACCACTTGAACAAAATTTTTTGTTTATTAGATAAAATGCAACAAAGATATCCTTCCAAACATTTGTTCACAATCTCATCTCTCTCAATAGAGTGAGGATGATAATATTATATATGAGATAATTGAGTACCTAGATAAGAAAATAATTTCATCCAAACATTTCTGGTTTAAATGGGATCTTTGTCGCTTACAATAATCTATGGGTTTCCATGGCTTTCGAATTGTTTCCATAAATGAAGTAGAAACTATATTGGCTTTAAATGGATATGGTAATGCACAAAAGTGTCCATACTTGACAATTATAACAAATACCATCATGATCACACTCTTTCCTTCGAACATGGGTAAACTTATTATAAATTCCGTTGAAACCTACTCCCAACATTTACTTGGAATGAATAAAGGTTGTAATAGACATGGGGTATTAATTATCTCAGCTTTATTTTGTTGGAAAACCAAAAATACTACCAATAAATTTTTGATATAAGATTTAAGTCCATCCCAAAAAATTCCTTCTTCACCCTATCATAATTTAAAAAAAAATTTGAGTGCCTTCTCACAGGAGAGGTGTGCAATTCCAAAATAATATTTTGTTTGAGTTGGGAATTCTTAAAAATATATAAGAGATATTTGTACCATAATGAATATTTTTTCCATCTAAATGTATCATATGTATTGGGATATTTCTGTAAATTTTGAATGAGTGTCCACACTTATTTTAAATTCTTCCATTCATCCCTTGCTTCAGTTATCGAATCAGGTTGGATAATATAAATGGAACAAAGAAATTATTCCACATCCTCATCCTTTCTTGAGAGTGCATTTTCAACAACAAATTTCTTCCCTTTTTTGTAGTTGATTTCAAATTCATAACCCAACATCTTTGTGACCCATTTTTTCTTCTCTTCTAAAGATATTTTTTTTCCAAAAGGTATTGAATGCTATCATGATCTGTTTTTACCTTGAAGTGTCTTCTAATTAGGTAAGGTCACCATTTCTTTAGTGCATTTTGTATTTCAAACATTTCTTTCTCATAAATAGGTTTATGTAAATACTTTCCTTTGATTGAACGACTTTCAAAAGAAATGTTTCTTCCTTCTTGCAATAAAACATCAACATTTCCATTTACCAAGGAATCACATTCCACAATAACGTTTTTTGTGAAATTTGGTGTACCTAATATTGGTGCTTTGCACATTGCCTCTTTAATATGTTCAAAGGCCATAGTTTCTTCTGGAGACAAAGAAAATGCATCTTTCTTTAGTAATGTTGATATATGTGTTCTTATTATCCCATAATTCTTAACAAATTTACGGTAATAGCCTATCAACTCGAGAAATCTTGGAAGACGCTTTAGGGTTTTGGGATTTTCCATTACTGAATAGCTTTAATTTGGCTAGGCTCTACCTTAACACCCTCATAAGATACAATATGACCCAAATATTCCACCTCATGTACTCCAAAGAAGCATTTGGAGGTTTTTGCATATAATTGTTTCTCCGCTAATAGTTTGAGCACCCCGTCAACATGTTGAACCTCATCCTTCCAAGAATTTTTGTAGATTAGTATTTCATCAAAAAATACTAAAACAATTTTTCTAAGGAAGGGTTTCAAAATGGAACTCATGAAACCTTGAAATGTAGAAGGTTCATTTCTAAGGAAAAAAGGTATGAGTTATAAATGTTGTTTTCGGAATGCCTTCAGTATTAATTCTAATTTGATGACATCCTTAAAAAATATCCAACTTGGTGAAGTAAATTTCTCCATGTAATTCATCGAAGAATTCATAAATGAAAAGAATTTGAAAATTATCTTTAATAGTGAGCTTGTTTAGCTCCCTGTAATCTAGACACATGTGCCATGATCCATACTTCACGTACACCAATACTATTGGAGTAGAGAAATAACTTTGACTACATTGAATTATATCATCCTCTAGCATTTCTGCAACCATACGTTCAATTTCACTCTTTTGGGCATAGAGATATGTGTAAGTCCTTATGTCTAGAGGAACACTTCTTGGAATAAATTGAGTATCATGATCATAATAATGAATATGTGGGAGGTATTTGGGAGTCTCAAATACCTTGGAATGATTTTCCAAGTCTTTTGGAGATATGGATAAGTAGATGATTTCAATGCTTGAACCTCTAGTGAGCATAATTGCGCAATTACACCCCATTTTTTTTCTTTAGAAGCTTTTTCATGCCATTAGCAATTATTATATTTTCTGGTTTCTATGTGATACCCCTTAATTCAACTTCCTTTCTTTCCCAAAAATATTCAAGAAAATTTCTTTAAAATTAAAAGCTATCGTACCCGTAGGTTGTAACCATTGGACTCCTAGTACAACATTAGCACTACCCATTGGAATGGAAAGCATTGGACTATTCAATACATATTCCCACATGGTTAACTTGATATTATAACACTTTCCATAGTAATTTATATTTCCTCCGTTTGCAACCATCACTTGACATGTTGGTGCTAGATATAGGAAGAAATTAAATTCCTTGGCTATCTTAAAATGAATAAAATTATGGCTACTACCCCAATCAATCAACATTGTTACCTTTTTCTTCTTGATATGTCCTTCTATCTTGAGATTTTGAGGAGTGGTAATTCCTTACAGTTTATTACAATATATGGTTAGATTCATTTCTTCTTTCTCTAGGTTTGTTTCCTAGTTTATTTCCTCCTATTTCGAAGTTTCTTGTTCCTTTTCTTCCTCCTCTTCATAATATATGTAAAATAATTTATTCTTAACACACTTATCACCTTTAGTGTATTTTCTATCACAACTATGACAACTCCCTTTTTCTCTTTTTTCTTCCAATTGTTGTGGTGTCAACTTTGTAGTTTGTGGAAGGCTAGGAGTAGCAACACTTACAATTTTATAGTTGTGATTGGTAGGCTTCCTTGTTGCCATAATGTTTCTTTCAATTTTTCTTTCCAACCTAAATACATTTTCCAATGAATCAGGTTCCCATAGGTGAATCTCATGTTGTATGCTATCCTTTAAATTCCCTATGAAGAAATCAATCATATGCTCCTTTGGAATATCACTTACCCTTGTATTCAATTTTTGGAAGTCCTTAATGTGCTATGCAATTTAATCCTTTTTTTTGAGATTTTTCAATTGGATCAGTAAGGTGTTTCTCTTTTTATACTGATAATGTGTTATCATTTCCTCCATAAAAATTGACCAAGTGACAAGTGATTTACAGGAATAAATCCCTCGATACCATACAAATGGATTGGGTTATAAATATAAATGTTTTAATGGATAACTTTTATGTGTGTTGCACATTATGGAGATCAAAATATTACTCCATATGTAGTATCCATGTTACTGGATCCTTGCCATCAAACTTCCTCATATCTATCTTTCGAATATGGTGGGTATTTTTTCCAATGTTAGAGTCTCGATTAACCTTTATTTTTTTCTCTTCATGAGTTTCATCTAATACCTTTTCACCATTAGGAAGAATTTATTGTAGCATATTTGTTAAACCTTTCTTCAAACCTTCTATGTCTGCTTTTAAACCATTCTTCAAATCTTCCATGTTGTCTTTAGTTTTTGCTTCTATACCATCAATATTAGTTTCCATGTCATCCTTCAAAACTTCAATTTCTCATTTTAAACCATTCCTCAAAATATATATCTTAGCTTCCATTTAATTTTTGGTTACTCTTTGTGAGAGTGAACTTTTTTGCACTTGGTCTCCTAATTTTGATATATCATGTTGCATTTCTTCCTCTTCTTCATGTGTCACAATAGAGATTTCTGGTTTCTTACTAGGTGCTTCTATTTTCTTGCTTCAAGTCATTTTGGAATAAAGTAATGATATTGGTTCTTTACTATGTCCCTTGAATCACTTCAAATTGATTTTTCAAACAAAACTTATGCCAATTTAAAATAAAATAGACACCGTTTTCTAGTTTTGTAAGAGTTCGATATTGAATTTGTTATATATTTGTAGTTTCATATCCCCAAGTTCTGAAATATCTTCCTGTAGTATTCCTCTAAGTATTATTTCTAGCCCCACAAGTCATTACAAGATTGGATTCTTCAACAAAGAGTTATGCCCAATATCCCACGCTGACACGATTATAGACTAGTTCAGTAGAGAGAACTTGTATGGAGTGCCATGTATCACTGTTTCGACCTTCGGCCCTAAACATTCTACCAAAAATACTACAATATGTCTTATTTTAGTTACTTTTTACGAAATTGAAATCTGATGCTCGGAGAGAACGTTATGACGATTTTACCATGGTGACCTGTTTGAGATGGAATTCTGGAGCCTACAAAAACTCTAATTTCCTCGAGTCATATATCTGAAAATATAGCGAACCAATATCTAAAATTTGTAGATGAGGTTAAAAATGTTTTTGGCTCGACGTGGTTGTAAATTTAGTTTCTAAATCATCATATAAAAACCGTTATAGTGAAAATTCCAAGATGAGTTTTTTGAAGAAGCGAAATTGTAGAATCCAAAGCTCTAACACCAAATGTTATGTAACTCGTGTTGGGTATGTGTTATATTCTTTCCGGTGGGCAATCTGCACCCATGATTTTGTGCATGGTTTTGCACATGGTTTTGGGGTACAATGGTTTTCGGCCCCTGATATTTTTGTAGATCAGGTCAAGGGAACTACGGTTATGTTCTAATCCAGGGTTAATGGATTATGGTGTATATATGCTTTGACATGTATATATATGTGTTGTAACAATAAAAGGAATATAATGAAAAATCAATCCGGTCGTCCCGATTTGGGATCCAGGGGAAAATCTATGTGTTTATTTGTTTTATGGTTTATGCTCTTACTATTGTTTATTTTCTGTTATAAGATTCATGTGTAGATAATTTCTGTTCAGGGTTAAAACCTGCATTTGGTATCAGAGCAGTTTTGGCTTCAATGGGACGCCTTTGCTGTTGAACGTTTTTTTTGCTTGGGCCTGAGGTAGACCCTGTTGAGTGGGAGATCTGCGGGATCGATTCCTGAGATGAAAGAAGATGGAGAGCGGTAGAAAGATAGAGATCGAGAAATTTAATGGTCAGAGTTTTGAGTTGTGGAAGCTCAAGATGGATGATCTGCTGGTGGATAAATATCAGTGGATCACGGTAGATCCAGGTACTAAACCAACGGAAATGTCAGAAGAAGATTGGAAGAAATTGGATCAGAAGGCTAAGAGAACAATACAGTTGTGTGTCTCAGATTCAGTATTGTTGAATGTATCTGGGGAAGCTACGACGAAGAATTTGTGGGAAAAACTTAGGAATTTGTACCAATATAAGTCTTTGGTGAATAAGTTGTTCCTGCAGAAAAATATGTATAACCTGAGGATGAAGGATGGAGACTTGGTGACAAAGCATCTGAACGCCTTCAATACTGTGGTAAGTCAGCTATCATTGTTGATATTAAAATCTGAGATGAAGATAAGTGCATCAGTTTATTGTGTTCTCTACCAGACTCGTGGGACATTCTAGTTATTTCAATAGGTAGAAATACAAATACCTTGAATTTTGATGACATTGTCTCAAATTCCTGTCACAGAGGAAATGAGACTGAGAAATATGGAGGGGCCGTAATTGAGATGCCTTATCCTCAGAGGAAGGTCCCAAAATAGAAACAAGAATAAGGTTTCGAGGGAGATCTAAATCTAGAGGGAGATCTAAATCTCCAGGAAAGCATGTAAAGGTGTGTTGGAAATGTGGAAAGGAAGGGCACTACAAAAAGGACTGCATATCTAAAGCTCTTAAGAAAGGAAAGGGATCCGATGATGCTCCTTCTGCAGAGGCAAAAACCACCTCAGATGAAGGTGGGGATGTGTATTTGGCTTCTTCTTCAAATACACATGTAGATCATGAGGCATGGTTGATTGAATTAGGTGCATCCTTTCACTTAACTCCCCATAGGGAGTGGTTTTGCGGGTATGAGAATTATGATGGTGGTGATGTCTTCTTAGGGGATGATAGGAAGGCCAAAATCGTTAGATGTGGAAAATTAAAGTTGAAGCTACAAGGTGGAAGGATTAGAACACTTCGAGGTGTTCTACATATTCATGCATTGGCCAGAAATTTGATTTATGTAAGCAAGATGGATGATGCATGTGTAAAAAAAGTGTTCGAGAAAGATACTTGTAATATGGTTCGAGGAGCACTGGTATTAATGTGGGTAGTTTGTATTGGAACTCTGTACAATCTTTAGGGTAGCATTTTTATTGATGGGTGTAACAGTTCTGTGGTTCCTTTAAATGGAGCAGAAATCCTAGGGGTCTCTGGAGAAATGACCATGCTATGACATAAAAGGCTTGGAAATATTGGAGAGACGGGCCTTAGGATACTACATGGAAATGGTATGGTATAAGGTATGTCTAATTGGTCTCTGGATTTAGATTTTTGTGAACATTCTCAGATAGAGGAAGCAGACCGGGTGAGCTTTCTTCTGTGCAAGAGGCGAACAAGATATGAACTTGTGCATCGTGATGTGTTTGGACTCCGTGTCGGGCCCATCACCGGGAACGTTTGTGTACTATGTTTCATTCATAGATGACTTCTCAAGGAATACATGGATATATTTCTTGAGGAAGAAATCTGAAGCTTTTGACAGATTTAAAGAATTTAAGGCTCTGGTGGAAAACCAGACAGAGAAGAAGATAAAGGCGCTAAGGACAGATAATGGTGGGGAGTTATGCAAGAAGGAATTTGAAGAGTTCTGTATGAAGTGTGGTATAGCATGGCAAAAGACTACTCCATACACACCACAACAAAACGAAGTTGCAGAAAGAATGAACATAACACTAATGGAAAAGGCAAGAAGCATGCAAAGTGGTACCGGGTTAAGACAATAATTCTGGGCAGAGGCAGTGGAGATTGCATGCTATCTGGTTAACAGATCACCTTCATCAGTGTTGGAGGATAAGAATCCACATGAGGTATGGACTGGTAAGAAACCCTCTCTTTCACATTTAAGGGTATTTGGATGTGATGCATATGTACATGTTCCAAAGGAGAAAAGGACCTCAAGTTGGATAATAAATATGAAAGGTGCATCTTTATTGGGTATAATTAGGATGGTTTAATAGGTTAAAAGATTTGAACCCTAAACAAGGAAGGTTGGTACAAATTTGAGATGTGGTCTTTAGAGAGGTGAAAGATGTTGTTAAACATGAAGTCATACCAAAGGAACCAAAGAATATAGAGTTTGAGCTAAAGAACTATGAATCAGACTCTACAGCAGAAGAAGATTCAGAAGAGGAAGAGCCACAAACTCCAGGTATTAGAAGATCAGTTCGAGAAAGAAATCAACCAGAAAGGTATAGTCCATCTTCTTTCTGTTCAGGTTTTTCCTTAACTATAACTAATGATGATTCTAGAACTGTCAGGGAGGCAGTAGATTCAGAGGATGGAAAACTCTGGAAGGAGGCCATGTTCATGAAATGGCATCCTTGCATAAAAAGGAGGCATGGGATCTGGTTTAGTTTCCAGTTGGAAGGAAGCCCATCTGGAGAAAATGGGTGTTTAAGAAGGAGATGAATGTAGAAGGCAAGATGGAGAAATACAAAGCTCGGTTGGTAGCAAAAGGTTATTCCCAGGTGCCAGGAATTGATTTTGGTGATATTTTTTCTCCTGTTGCTAAAGTTACTTCTATTAGATTACTTTTATCTGTTGCTGCTGCATTTGATTTTGAGGTAGAACAGATGGATGTGAAGACAACATTTCTTCACGGGGATCTGGAAGAGGAGATATACATGAAACAACCTAAAGGCTTTATGGTGAAGGGGAAGAAAGAGATGGTATGTAGGTTAAAGAAGTCTCTGTATGGGTTAAAACAACCACCAAGGATGTGGTATCGGAAATTTGATACCTATATATGGGGACTTGGCTTCAACAGAAGCAAGGAGGATCACTTTGTTTATTTTAAATTAATTGGTGGTCGTGTTATTTATTTTGTCTTGTATGTGATGATATGTTGTTGATTGGAAATGACAAAGAAATTATCCAAGATTTGAAGACCCAGCTGTTCTCCAAATTCGACATGAAGGATCTTGGTGCTGCAAACTATATTTTGGGCATGGAAATTAAGAGAGACCGGGAAAAGAGGAAGCTTTGGTTAAACCAGAGGAAGTATGTCGAGACTATATTGCAGAGGTTCAATATGCAGGATAGTAAACCAGTAAGTGTTCCTATTCCTGTAGGTGCAAAGTTGTCTACTGAACAGTGTCCCAAGACACAAGAAGATGAGGAGGATATGTCCCGTGTTCCATATGCAAGTGCAGTGGGTAGCCTGATGTATGCAATGGTCTGTACTAGACCAGACATTGCACATGCAGTGGGAGTATTGAGCAGGTTTATGTCAAACCCAGGGAAGGAGCATTGGACAATAGTGAAGCGGGTTTTCAGATTTTTACGTGGCACTAGTGATTATGGCTTGTGCTACCAGGGAAGACCAAGATTGGAAAGAATGTTGGACATTCGTGGTTTTGTTGATGCAGATTGGGCTGGAGATCTAGACCAAAGAAGATCTACAAGTGGGTATGTGTTTAGCCTATTTCGAGGTGCAGTCAGTTGGATGAGTAAAAGACAGTCTGTAGTGGCTCTTTCAACTACAGAGGCAGAATACATAGCAGCCACTCATGCAAGCAAGGAAGCAGTTTGGTTGCAGAGATTATGTTCAAGTATGGGGTTGGTACAACAAGCTATAAGGATAGACTGTGATAGCCAAAGTGCAATTTTCTTGGCTAAGAACCCTGCTTATCATTCAAAGATAAAGCACATTGATGTTCAATATCACTTTGTTAGAGATATGGTTGAGGCTAAAAGGGTGTTGCTGGTAAAGGTGGACACTTTGAAGAATGTTGCAGATGCATTGACGAAGTCTGTGAGCACTCGGAAGTTCTCTTGGTGTAGAGAAACAATGGGTGTTGAAGAATTGGGCCAATGACTAAGCTCTCCTGTGCCCCCCTGCAGAAAGAAAACAAGAAGTGGGAGAATGTTGGGTATGTGTTATATTCTCTCCACGACTAATCATGTGTGGTCCACGCCCATGGTTTTGTGCATGGTTTTGCACATGGTTTTGGGGTACAATGGTTTTCGGCCCTTGGTATTTTTGTAGATCCGGTCAAGGGAACTACGGTTATGTTCTAATCTAGGGTTAATGGATTAGGGTGTATGTAATCTTCGGCATGTATATATATGTGTTCTAACACTAAAATGAATATAATGAAAAATCAAGCTGGTCGTCCCGATTTGGGATCCAGGGGAAAATCTCTTTGTTTATCTGTTTTATGGTTTATGCTCTCACTATTTTTTATTTTTTGTTATAAGATTCGTGTGTAGATAATTTATATTCAGGGTTAAAACCTACAACTAGCTCACAAAACAGAAGAAAAATTAGATGAACGACTTGAAAAATAACCTCTTCTAGGGCGAATCCTCCTTTACATTGATACGAAATAAACATCCAAAAACATTTACAACAAAGGCCCATAGCAATATTTGACACACGAGACTATCTATTCTCAAACGTTGGCCTATTCTCTACAGTAAATAATTATTTATAGAAGCTTATATATCACGATTTTCACATCTTCTTAGTCGTCCCATGAGGGAGTTAAGAAAAAAATGGTTATGATACCCACACAGAAATTGAATTTGGAGACATAGTACTATAAATACACAAAAAAATATATTCTTATATTCCATTTGAAATTAAAATACATCATAGATATATGGTGCATATTGAATTTGTTATATATCTGTAATTTCATATCTCCAATTTCTGAAATATCTTCCTCTAGTAGTCCTCTGAGTATTATTTCCAGCCCCATAATTCATTCCAAGATTGGATTCTTCAACAAAGAGTTATGCCCAATATCCCACACTGACGTGATTATAGACTAGTTCAGTAGACATAAATTGTATGGAGTGCCACGTGTCACTGTTTCAACCTTCGACCCTAAAAATTCTACCCAAAATACTACAATCCGTATTATTTTAGTTACTTTTTACGAAATTGAAATCTGATGCTCGAAGAGAAATTTATGATAATTTTACCATGGTGACCTGTTTGAGATGGAATTCTGGATCCTACAAAAACCTTAACTTCCTCCAGTCATATATCTGAAAATATAGCGAACCAATATCTAAAATTTCTTGATGAAGTTAGAAATGATTTCGGCTCCACGTGGTTGTAAATTCAGTTTTTGAATCATCATATAAAAACCATTATAGTGAAAATTCCAAGATGACTTGTTTGAAGAAGCGAAATCGTAGAATCCAAAGCTCTAACACCAAATGTTATGTAACTAGCTCACAAAACATAAGAAAATATAGATGAACGACTTGAAAAATAACCTCTTCTAGGGGGAATCCTCCTTTACATTAGATAAATGAACAATTCTTGGATTATTCAAATGAACAAACCTCATTTCTATATATAAGTGTCTAAGGGGTCACAATATAATCAGAGCCTACATAACAATAATAATGTAAGGGCACAACAATAACGATAGTGAGCTTCTATGGGGCACAATAATTTAAATATGGGGACTACATGGGCGCAAAAATAACAATAAGGGGATATACTAACAATAAAAATTAGGGGCTACACTAGTATTATAGAGACCTAATAGTGCACTTGCAAGAAAAAACATTCATACATTTCTACCGTAGCAATTCGATAGATGTTGAATGTGATCTTGATACCAAATACACATCCAAAAACATTTATAGAAAAGGGCCATAGCGATATTTCACACATGATACTATCTATTCTCACACGCTGGCCTATTATCTACAATAACTAGTTATTTATAGAAGCTTATATATCATGATTTTCACATCTTCTTAGTCCTCCCATGAGGGAGTTAAGCCAAAATTGGTTATGATACCCCAAAATAAATTGAATTTGGAGACATAGTACTATAAATACACACAAAAAAAATATTCTTATGTTCCATTTGAAATTAAAATACATCATAGATATATGGTGCATATGAGATCCAATAGATTCTATGGTAAGTAAATATTGTTGAGAAAACCTCTCAACAAACATTTGACAATGAACAAACCAAATATGGCAATACACTCTTGTAAGAATTACTTATAAGTTGGTCAAACATTGAGCTGAACCTCAAGAGTGTTGAAAGAATTGAACCCCTAACATGTCAATACCGAAAGTTCTTTAACAACATACAATATTTATGTGTTTAGGTATGCTGAAATTTTACATTAAATTTTAAATAAAACTTATATATATATATATATATATATATATATATATATATATATATATATATATATATATATATATATATATATATATATATATATATAATTTATTTAAACTTATGAAATATTTTTTGTAATGATGTATTATATAATAAAATTATCATATGTATCATCCATAAAATATGGATTTCAAGTTCTTCTCATTAATGAATAAATGGGTTGTAGATTTTAAATTTCAATAAATTTATAGTAAATAAATACAAATGATATTCAATATATGTCATTACAATTATATTAATAACTAGCATTGAGATATGTAAATTTGCAGATATTTTTCATTTACAAGATGGTATTATTTGATAATCTATAGAGTAATTTAACAATTTTATTAGATAAATGTAAAAAAATAAAATTTCATGCATTGATATAAGAGGAGAATACAAACATGTGCTAATAAATTCTTTTATAATCATGTGATTAAAATTTGGATTAAATATTAACCTACCTACATTCAAGAAATATTCCTTTTTTTACTAGCTTAAACCACCGAGATTTGAACTTTCAGTCTCATTCTTTACATAATGCTTCATATAATGACCATCACACATTATATGGTTTTTTTGCATCGCTAAGAGCAGGTAGACGTGAAGGTTCTTAAGAAATTTTATTTGGATATTCCACAATATTTTCTAGCCTACCATTTGAGTTGGTACTAGACACTGTTGGGGAATTAGGCAACACAAGGCAAATGATAATGAAGAAATACCAAGAGTGCATAATTTTTTTTATTTTTTATTTTTTTTATTATTATTATTATTTTTTTTCAGGTACAAACTACATTTATTTTATTCTTAATAGGAAGAAGGATGGGTGGTTTGTTGTGCCTCCAAGAAACAATTAAATTCCCAGAAAAAAATAGTGATATGGACTTCTCTGCAACTTCATCTTGCTATGAAGTCGATTAGAGGCTGATATTTAACACAGATCTGTTACATGACACAACTGATTTGAGGTTGATTTTTAGCATAGATCTGTGCCATCACACAAATTATTTTAGGTTGATTTTTAACATATATTTTAGGCTGATTTTTAACATTGATTTGTGGCTGATATTTAACACAGATCTGTGCTATGACAACATGAAAATTAAGTGTAAATTGGCCAATCAATTGTAGATTTGAATGCATATACATTTTTGGTATTTTTTGTTATCAAGGAAGTCAATTCCAATTATACAAACGTATTGAAATGGTGGAGCTAACCACTGGATATGAATTTATTTTTCCAGCATTTAATGTGATTCAACCTTTTTTATTTATATGTTAGAGATTAAACTCTCTTGTAAGATGGAGAAATATTGTACATTTTTCTTTTGCCTCATAATATGTTATGAAATGAAGTTCCAAATGGGGATCTTGCATGTTCAAATTCAATGACATGAATTTATTTTCAGCGAATATAAGTGTGATGCCTTATTATTTTGAACGTTGCTTTCTGGAATTGTTAAGTTTTAGAAAATTGTTTTTTTACTTATATTTAAAATGACTATTGTTAGTTTAAAAAAAATGGAATTTATTCTTTATTTTTTCCATAAAAAACAGATATTTAAGGTAATTAAAATCACTATTTGGGAACTTGAAATGTTGAAACCACCTTAAAATAACATTTAAAATGATTTGTTTATCTTTTTTTAGATATTTTTTCATATTGTCTCTAGAGAGATAATAGTTTGAATTATGGACATATAGTCTCTATAGAGACAATACGTTTTTTATCTCAGCTATTGTCGATAAAGATACACATGTAATTGTCTCTACAAAGACAAAAATGAAAGTGTCTCTACAGAGAGAAATTGTAGACAAATGATATTGTCTCTAGAGAGACAAATTAAATTGTCCCTTAAAAGACAATAATGTCTGTGTCTGTATAGAGACGATAATAATATGTGTTCTATATTGTCTTTATAGAGACAATTTTTTGAGACACTAATTTTGAGACACCTGCTTAAAGGCAGTATTTAAGACGATACACAATTTTATTTTTGTCTCTAATTAAGGTAATTGACTGGAAAATTGTCTTAAATATTGTCTTAAAACACCCCCACATGTAGTAGTGTATGGACAAAATTCTATCTATCAAAACATAGGGAAATACAATTTTGATAGTTATATAGGTATTTTCTCTCGGTACTAAGTGTATCCAAAAATAAATCATACAAATGAACTTTCTAACACACATGGATCTCATAAAAGTATCTACAGCTGATCTTCTTGAAGCTCAAAGAACAACAAGACTAATGGGGAGATAAAAAATTCACAAAATCAAATTGGTGATATCTTCTCGTGGCACAGAAGAACATATAGAATCAGTAATTTAATTATTTTATCCTATTCAATTAATTTCTCTTCCTAGAAAAATTCACACTACTAAGTGTTATACCCACATAAATATAACTAAACAATAGGAAAGAAACAAATAACACGACAAACTCATGATGAGAGAAAAGCAATATTCTACACAGGAAAGTAAAAAACAATATTTTGTTGCCAATAATCATACTGCAATCATGGAATCTCAGTGGCTTTGTTGTATAGTAGCAAATAAATTATCACAGTTGACATTGTGGACCAACACTGAGCGAAATCCTATGCGGGTTCCAAATTGGCTCCCACTGCAACCCTCTTTTATATCTGAAATGAAGTACTTTATCTTCGAGAGGTTAAAAATAGTTGTAGAATAAAATTTTAAATCTGGGATCCCAAAGACAAGCTTCTAATAGATCTATGAGAGAATATTTATAACATGACCTGGAAGTCTACATCCAATTTTGAAAACCAACTAGTGGGTATCCCATGAAAATAAGTCCATTATTATTTAATTTTTATGCTAAACGATCCTAGAATATGAACTACTGAAAAATATTTACCACCATTTTAGGGTAACCTTCCTCCAACTAATAAAAGAAGTGTTGGGGGAAATAGAATTTGATTCTTTGGATCATAATTTGAGAGGAATATGTCTAAAAAAAGGCATTTTTATGTAGCTATCAAATTGAAAAAATACAATAAGGTTTGTGTGGCACTCGTATTCTTACATAAGAACCTACCTGGAAGACACCCAAAATATGTTGAGGAGGTGTAGGAAATGCACGCGAAAAAGCTTATTTTTACAACTATGTGGTCGTTACAAATGATCCTTTTTCTCAACAAAAAGACGACCTGCTGAATCCTCCCCTAGTAGTGGTACCTATACAAGGATTTGGAATGATGGGTCCATTTGTGCCTGCTCCCAAGGAAACAACTCTCGAATTGGTGATGCCATTAAACTAAAAAATTATCCAGCGACTGGTTCTCTCCTTTAGTAAATCCAATTTTCATTTAAACTAGATATTATCTGAGAATGAGAAATATATTTAAATCTGATTATATTTCTCATAGCCACAAAATGCATCTTATGAAACCAGCTCACAAAATAGAAGAAATTATAGATCAACGCTTAAAAGATAACCTCTTTGATGAGGAAACTTACTTTACATCACATAAATGAATAGTTCTTAGATGATTCAAATGTAAAAACCTACTTTCTATATATAGGAGTCTAAGGGGTTACAATAGAATCAGGGCCTACATAATAATAATAATGTAAGGGCATAACTATAACAATAATGGGCTTCTATGGGGCACAATAATAAGCATATGCGAACTACATTGGCACACCAATAACCATAAGGGGGCTACACTAACAATAAAAATAAGGGGATGCACTAGTATTATAGGGACCTAGCATGCCCCTCTCCTTAAAAAAAATGTTTTCCTCAACACTTGAGCAGCTTTGTATGCTTCTGTATAAAATTCTCATCCTCCCATGTGGAATATTCAATGAGTAAGTTCTTCCACTTGATGAGATACTATGAAATTTATTGATTTCAAGGTTGTCGAGTTATGGTTTCCGTTACTCCTTCAGATGCCAATATGATTTTTCCTTCCTTGTCAAATTCTGGAAATATTGTTTGAACTAGGAGCATGTCACCTATAGCCTTCTTTAAGCATGAAACATGGAAAATTGGTTTCACTCGAGAAGATGCAGGAAGCTCCATTTTGTATGGAATAGTACCAATATTTTGCAACACCTTGTATGGACCATAGTACTTTGGTGATAATTTTTTATCCTTCTTAGCTTGCTTGAGGGACATTTTTTTGTATGGTTTTAGTTATAAAAATATTGGGTCACCCACATCAAAAATTCTTTCACTAAGATGTTGATCTTCTTGTTGTTTCATTTGATTCTACCTAAAAGCGAGGTTATCCTTTAAGAGTTGGAGAACTTATTGTTATACTCAATGTGATTTTAAATTGCTTGAACCTTATAATTTTCTCTTAAATATGATGTGATAGATAGTTGATGATATCCATAAAGTGCCATAAATGGGGTCATTTTTGCTGTAGTATGGAAGAAAGTGTTATACCACCATTCAACTAGAGGTAGCCACTTGAACCAATTTTTTTGTTTATTAGATACAATGCAATGAAGATATCCTCCCAAACATTTGTTCACAATCTCATCTCTCTCATCAGAGTGAGGATGATAATATGATATATCAGATAATTGAGTACCTAGACAAGAAAATAATTTCGTCCAAACATTTTTTATTTAAATGGGATCTTTGTCGCTTACAATAATCTTTGGGTTTCCATGGCTTTTGAATTGTTTCCATAAATGAAGTAGAAACTATATTGGCTTTAAATGGATACAGTAATGCACAAAAGTGTGCATACTTGGTAATTCTATCAAATATTGTCATGATCACACTCTTTCCTTCGAACTTGCGTAAACTTATTATAAATTCCATTGAAACCTACTCCCAACATTTACTTGGAATGAATAAAGGTTTTAATAGACATGGGGTATTAATAGTCTCAACTTTGTTTTGTTGGAAAACCAAAAATACTACCACAAACTTTTCGATATAAGATTTAAGTCCATCCCAAAAAATTCCTTCTTGACCCTATCATAATTTTTTAAAAATTTTGAGTTCCTTCTCACAGGAGAGGTGTGCAATTCCAAAATAATCTTTTGTTTGAGTTGGGAATTCTTAAAAATATATAAGAGATATTTGTACCATAATGAATATTTTTTCCATCTAAATGTATCAGATGTATTGGGATATTTCTGTAACTTTTGAATGAGTGTCCACACTTATTTCAAATTCTTCCATTCATCCCTTGCTTCAGTTATCAAATCAGGTTGGATAATATAAATGGAACAAAGAAATTATTCCACGTCCTCATCCTTTCTTGAGAGTGCATTTGCAACAACAAATGTTTTCCCTTTTTTGTAGCTGATTTCAAATTCATAACCCAACATCTTTGTGACCCATTTTTTCTTCTCTTCTAAAGAAATTTTTTTTCAAAAAGGTATTGAATGCTATCATGATCTGTTTTTACCTTAAAGTGTCTTCCCATTAGGTAAGGTCACAATTTCTTTAGTGCATTTTGTATTTCAAACATTTCTTTCTCATAAATAGGTTTATGTAAATAATTTCCTTTGATTGGAAGACTTTAAAAAGAAATGTTTCTTCCTTCTTGCAATAAAACATCAACATTTCCATTTACCAAGGAATCACATTCCACAATAATGATTTTTCTGAAATTTGGTGTGGCTAATATTGGTGCTTTGCACATTGCCTCTTTAATATGTTTAAAGGCCATAGTTGCTTCTGGAGTCCAAGAAAATGCATCTTTCTTTAGTAATGTTGATAGATGTGTTCTTATTATCCCATAATTCTTAACAAATTTGCGGTAATACCTTGTCAAATCGAGAAATCCTGGAAGACGCTTTATGGTTTTGGGATTTTCCATTACTTAATAGCTTTAATTTTGCTAGGGTCTACCTTAACACCCTCATAAGATACAATATGACCCAAATATTCCACCTCATGTACTCCAAAGAAGCATTTGGAGGTTTTTGCATATAATTGTTTCTCTGCTAATAGTTTGAGCACCCCGTCAACATGTTGAACCTCATCCTTCCAAGAATTTTTGTAGATTAGTATTTCATCAAAAAATACTAAAACAATTTTTCTAAGGAAGGGTTTCAAAATGGAACTCATCAAACCTTGAAATATAGAAGGTTCATTTCTAAGGAAAAAAGGTATGACAAAAATTCATAATGACCCTCATGAGTTATAAATGTTTTTTTCAGAATGCCTTCAGTATTCATTCTAATTTGATGATATCCTTAAAAAATATCCAACTTGGTGAAGTAAATTTTTCCATGTAATTCATCGAAGAATTCATCAATGACAAGAATTTGAAAATTATCTTTAATAGTGAGCTTTTTTGGCTCCATGTAATCTAGACACATGTGTCATGATCCATACTTCATGTACACCAATACTATTGGAGCAGAGAAATAAATTTGACTACATTGAATTATATCATCCTCTAGCATTTTTGCAACCATACATTCAATTTCACTCTTTCAGGCATAGGGATATGTGTAAGTCCTGATGTTTGGAGGAATATTTCTTGGAATCAATTGACTATCATGGTCATAATAATGAATATGTGGGAGGTATTTGAGAGTCTAAAATACCTTGAAATGATTTTCCAAGTCTTTTGGAGATATGGATAAGTATATGAGTTATATGCTTGAACCTCTAGTGAGCATAATTGCGCAATTACACCCCATTTTTTTTTATTTAGAAGCTTTGTCATGCCATTAGCGATTATTATATTTTCTGGTTTCCATGTGATACCCCTTAATTCAACTTCCTTTCTTTCCCAAAAATATTCAAGAAAAGTTCTTTAAAATTAAAAGCTATCGTACCCATAGGTTGTAACCATTGGACTCCTAGTACAACATTAGCAGTGCCCATTGGAATGGAAAGCATTGGACTATTCAACACATATTCCCACATGGTTAACTTGATATTATGACACTTTCCATAGTAATTTATATTTCCTCCGTTTGCAACCATCACTTGACATGTTGGTGCTAGATATAGGAATAAATTAAATTCCTTGGCTATCTTAAAATGAATAAAATTATGGCTACTACCCGAATCAATCAAAATTTCTACCTTTTTCTTCTTGATATTTCCTTATATCTTGAGATTTTGAGGAGTGGTAATTCCTTCCAGTTTATTACAATATATGGTTATATTCATTTCTTCTTTCTCTAGTTTTGTTTCCTAGTTTATTTCCTCCCATTTTGAAGTTTCTTGTTCCTTTTCTTCCTCCTCTTCATAATCTATGTAAAATAATTTCTTCTTAACACACTTATCACCTTTAGTGTATTTTCTATCACAACTATGACAACTCCCTTTTTCTCTTTTTTATTCCAATTGTTGTGGTGTCAACTTTGTAGTTTGTAGAAGTCTAGGAGTAGCAACACTTCCAACTTTATAGATGTGATTGGTAGGATTCCTTGTTGCCATAATTTTTCGTTCAATTTTTCTTTCCAACCTAAATGGATTTTCCAATGAATCAGGTTCCCAAAGGTGAATCTCATGTTGTATGCTATCCTTTAAATTCCCTATGAAGAAATCAATCATATGCTCCTTTGGAATATCACTTACCCTTGTATTCAATTTTTGGAAGTCCTTAATGTGCTATGCCATTTAATCCTTTTGTTTGAGATTTTTCAATTGGATCAGTAAGGTGTTTCTCTTTTTATACTAATAACGTGTTATCATTTCCTCCATAAAAATTGACCAAGTGACAAGTGATTTAAAAGAATAAATACATCGATACCATACAAATGGATTGGGTTATAAATATAAATGTTTTGATGCATAACTTTTATGTGTGTTGCACATTATGAAAATCAAAATATTACTCCATATGTAGTATCCATGTTACTGGATCCTTGCCATCAAAATTCCTCATATCTATCTTTCGAATATGGTGGGAATTTTTTCCAACGTTACAGTCACGATTAACCTTTATTTTTTTCTCTTCATGAGTTTCATCTAATACCTTTTCACCATTAGGAAGAATTTATTGTAGCATCTTTGTTAAACCTTTCTTCAAACCTTCTATGTCTTCTTTTAAACCATTCTTAAAATCTTCCATGTTGTCTTTAGTTTTTGCTTCTATACCATCAATATTAGCTTCCATGCCATCCTTCAAAACTTTAATTTCTCATTTTAAACCATTCCTCAAAATATCTATCTTAGCTTCCATTTAATTCTTGGTTACTCTTTGTGAGAGTGGACTTTGTTGCACTTGGTATCCTAATTTTGATATATCATGTTGCATTTCTTCCTCTTTTTCATGTGTCACAATAGATATTTCTGGTTGCTTACTAGGTGCTTCTATTTTCTTGCTTCAAGTCATTTTGGAATAAAGTAATGATATTGGTTCTTTACTATGTCCCTTGAATCACTTCAAATTGATTTTTCAAACAAAACTTATGCCAATTTAAAATAAAATAGACACCTTTTTCTTGTTTTGTAAGAGTTCGATATTGAATTTGTTATATATCTATAATTTCATATCTCCAAGTTCTGAAATATCTTCCTGTAGTATTCCTCTGAGTATTATTTCTAGCCCCACAAGTCATTCCAAGATTGGATTCTTCAACAAAGAGTTATGCCCAATATCCCAGGCTGACACGATTATAGACTAGTTCAGTAGAGAGAACTTGTATGGAGTGCCACATATCACTATTTTGACCTTTGGCCCTAAACATTCTACCAGAAACACTGCAATCTGTCTTATGTTAGTTAATTTTTACAAAATTGAAATCTGATGCTCGGAGAGAATGTTATGATTGTTTTACCATGGTGACTTGTTTGAGATGGAATTCTGGAGCCTACAAAAACTCTAACTTCCTCGAGTCATATATCTGAAAATATAGTGAACCAATATCTAAAATTTGTAGATGAGGTTAAAAATGATTTTGGCTCCACGTGGTTGTAAATTTAGTTTCTAAATCATCATATAAAAACCGTTATAGTGAAAATTCCAAGATGAGTTGTTTGAAGAAGCGAAATTGTAGAATCCAAAGCTCTAACACCAGATTTTATGTAACTAGTGTTGGGTATGTGTTATATTCTTTTCAGTGGGCAGTCCGCACCCATGGTTTTGTGCATGGTTTTGCACATGGTTTTGGGGTACAATGGTTTTCGGCCCCAGGTATTTTTGTAGATCCGGTCAAGGGAACTATGATTATGTTCTAATCTAGGGTTAATGGATTAGGGTGTTTGTATGCTTCAGCATGTGTATATATGTGTTGTAACACTAAAAGGAATATAATGAAAAATAAAGCTGGTCATCCCGATTTGGGATCCAGGGGAAAATCTCTGTGTTTATCTGTTTTATGGTTTATGCTTTCACTATTATTTATTTTCTGTTATAAGAGTCATGTGTAGATAATTTCTGTTTAGGGTTAAAACCTGCATTTGGTATCAGATCAGTTTCGGCTTCAAGGGGATGCCTTTCTTGCTGAGGGTTTTTTTTTCTTGGGCCTGATGTAGACCCTGTTGAGTGGGAGATCTGCGGGATCGATTCTTGCAATGAAAGAAGATGGAAAGTGAAAGAAAGATAGAGATCGAGAAATTTAATGGTCAGAGTTTTGAGTTGTGGAAGATCAAGATGGAGGATCTGCTGGTGGATAAAGATCAGTGGATCACGGTAGATCCAGGTACTAAACTAACGACAATTTCAGATGAATATTGGAAGAAACTGGATCGGAAGGCTAAGAGCATAATACTGTTGTGTGTCTTAGATTCAGTATTGTTGAATGTATCCGAGGAAGCTACGACGAAGAATTTTTGGGAAAAAATTAGGAATTTGTACCAATCTAAGTCTCTGGTGAATAAGTTGTTCCTGCAGAAAATTCTGTATAACCTGAGGATGAAGGATGGAGACTCGATGACAGAGCATCTGAACACCTTCAATACTGTGGTAAGTCAGCTATCATATGTTGATATTAAAATCTCAGATGAAGATAAGTGCATCAGTTTATTGTGTTCTCTACCAGACTCGTGGGCAGTCTGGTTATTGCAATAGGTAGCAATACAACTACCTTGAATTTTGATGACATTTTCTTAGCCTTGCTGTAGGCGGAAATGAGACGGAGAAATATGGAGGGCCAGAATTGAGATGCCTTATCTGTAAGAGGGAGGTCCCAAAAAAAAAACAAGAATAAGGTTTCGAGTGGGAGATCTAAATCTAGAGGGAGATCTAAATCTCCTAGAAAGTTTGTAAAGGTATGCTAGAAATGTGGAAAGGAAGGGCACTAAAAAAGGGAGTGCAAATCTAAAGCTCCTGAGAAAGGAAAGCGATTTGATGATGCTCCTTCTGAAGAGGAAAAAACCACCTCGGATGAAGGTGTCGATGTGTATTTGGCTTCTTTTTCAAATACACATGTATATCATGAGTCATGGTTTATTGACTCAGGTGCATCCTTTCACTTCACTCCCCATTGGGAGTAGTTCTGCGAATATGAGAAATATGATGGCGGTGATGTCTTCCTAGGGGATGATAGGAAGGCCAGAATCGTCGGACGTGGAAAGGTGAAGCTGAAGCTGCAAGGTAGAAGGATTAGAACACTTCTTGGTGTTCTGCATATTCCTGCATTAGCCAGAAATCTGATTTCTGAAAGCAAGATGGATGATACCGATGTAAAAACAGTGTTCGAAAAAGATGCCTGCAAGATGGTTTAGGGAGCACTGGTATTAATGCAGGGAGTTTAGACTGGAACTCTGTACAAGATACAAGGTAGCACTATTATTGGTGGGTGTTATAGTTCTGTCGTTCCTGAAACTGGAGTGGAAAGCCTAGCTGTCTTTGGAGAAAAGACCATGCTATGGCATCAAAGGCTTGGACATATTAGAGAAAAGGGCCTTCGGATACTGCATAGAAATGGTATGGTATAAGGTATCTCTAATTTCTCTCTGGATTTCGATTTCTATGAACATTATGTATATGGGAAGCAGAATCAGGTGAGCTTTTCTTCTGGTGCTAAGAGGGAAAACAAGATATTAGAATGTGTGCACACTGATGTGTTTATACTTGTGTTAGTTCCATCACTGGGAAAGTATGTGTACTATGTTTCATTCATAGATGACTTCTCAAGGAATACATGGATATATTTCTTGAGGAAGAAATCTGAAGCCTTCGACAGATTTAAAGAATTAAATGCTTTGGTGGAAAACCAAACAGAGAAGAAGATAAAGTCACCGAGTAAAGATAATGGTGGAGAGTGATGGAAGAAGGAATTTGAAGAGTTCTATAAGAAGTGTGGTATAGCACGACAGAAAACTACTCCATACACACCTCAACAAAACAGAGTTGCGGAAAGAATGAACAGAACACTGATGGAAAAGGTAAGAAGCATGCTTAGTGGTACCGGGTTAGGTCAATAATTCTAGGAAGAGGTAGTGGAGATTGCATGCTATCTGGTTAACATATCACATTCATCAGTGTTGGAGGATAAGAATCCACATGAGGTATGGACTGGTAAGAAACCCTCTCTTTCACATCTAAGGATATTTTGATGTGATGCATATGTACATGTTCCAAAGCAGAAAAGGACCAAGTTGGATAATAAATATGAAAGGTGCATCTTTATTGGGTATAAGGATGGTTTAAAAGGTTACAAGTTTTGGAACCCGAAAACAAGGAAGGTTGTGTACAGCCCAGATGTGGTGTTTAGAGAGGTGAAAGATGTTGTTAAACATGAACTCATACCAAAGGAACCTGAGAAGATAGAGTTTGAGCTAAAGGACTATGAATCAGACTCTACAGCAGAAGAAGATTCAGAAGAGGAAGAGCCACAAAATCCAGCTATTAGAAGATCAGTTCAGGAAAGAAGGCAACCAGAAAGATATAGTCCATCTACTTTCTGTTCAGGTTTTGCCTTAACTATAACTGATGATGATCCCAGAAATTTCAGCAAGGAAGTAGATTCAGAGGATGGAAAACTCTGGAAGGAGGCCATGGTTGATGAAATGGCATCCTTGCACAAAAATGAGGCATGGGATCTGGTGCAGTTGTCGCCTGGAAGGAAGCCCATCAGGAGAAAATGGGTGTTTAAGAAGAATATGAATGTCGAAGGCAAGGTGGAGAAATAAAAGGCTCGGTTGATAGCAAAAGGTTATTCCCAGGTGCCGAGAATTGATTTTTGTGATATTTTTTCTCCTGTCGCCAAAGTTACTTCTATTAGATTACTTTTATCTGTTGCTGCTGCATTTGATTTTAAGATAGAACAGATGGATGTGAAGACAACATTTCTTCACGGAGATCTAGAAGAGGAGATCTACATCAAGCAACCTGAAGGCTTTATGGTGAGGGGTAAGAAATAACTGGTATGCAGGTTGAATAAGTCTCTGTATGGGTTAAAAAAATCACCAAGGATGTGGTATCAGAAATTTGATACCTATATACGGGGACTTGGCTTCACCAGAAGCAAGGAGGATCACTGTGTTTATTTTAAATTAATTGGTGACCGTGTTATTTATTTGGTCTTGTATGTGGATGATATGTTGTTGATTGGAAATGATAGAGAAATTATCCAAGATTTGAAGACCGAACTATTCTCCAAATTCGACATGAAGCATCTTGGTGCTGCAAACTATATTTTGGGCATTGAAATTATGAGATATCGGGAAAAGAGGATGCTCTGGTTAAACTAGAGGGAGTATGTCAAGACTATATTGCAGAGGTTCAATATTCAGGATAGTAAATCAATGAATGTTCCTATTCCTGTAGGTGTAAAGCTGTCTGCTGAACAGTGTCCCAAGACACAAGAAGAAGAGGAGGATATGTCCCTTGTTCCATTTTCAAGTACAGTGGGTAGCCTGATGTATGCAATGGTCTGTACTATACCAGACGTTGCACATACATTGGGAGTATTGAGCAGGTTTATGTCAAACCCAGGGAAGGAGCATTGGACAGTAGTAAAGCGAGTTTTCAGATATTTACGTGGCACTAGTGATTATGGATTGTGCTACCAGGGAAGACCAGGATTGGAAAGAATGTTGGACATTCATGGTTTTTTTGATGCAGACTGGGCTGGAGATCTGGACCAAAGAAGATCTACAAGTGGGTATGTGTTTAGCCTATTTGGAGGTGCAATGTGTTGGATGAGTAAAAGACAGTCTGTAGTGGTTCTTTCAACTACAGAGGCAGAATACATGGTAGCCACTCATGCAATCAAGGAGGCAGTTTGGTTGCAAATATTGTGTTCAAGTATGGGGTTGGTACAACAAGCTATAAGGATAGAATGTGATAGCCAAATTGCAATTTTGTTGGCTAAGAACCCTTCTTATCATTCAAAGACAAAGAAAATTGATGTTCAATATCACTTTGTTAGAGATATGGTTGAGGCTAAAAGGGTGTTGCTGGTAAAGGTGGACCTTTGAAGAATGTTGCAGATGCATTGACGAAGTCAGTGAGTACTCAGAAGTTATCTTGGTGTAGAGAAACAATGGGTGTTGAAGAATTGGGCCAATGACTAAGCTCTCCTGTGGCCCCTTGCAGAAATAAAACAACAAGTGGGAGAATGTTGGGTATGTGTTATATTCTTTCCACGACTAATCACGCGTGGTCCACGCCCATGGTTTTGTGCATGGTTTTGCACATGGTTTTGGGGTACAATGGCTTTCGGCCCCCCGTATTTTTGTAGATCCGATCAAGGGAACTACGGTTATGTTCTAATCTAGGGTTAATGGATTAGGGTGTATGTATTCTTCAGTATGTATATATATATGTGTTGTAACACTAAAAGGAATATAATGAAAAATGAAGCTGGTAGTCCCGATTTGGGATCTAGGGGAAAATATCTCTGTTTATTTGTTTTATGGTTTATGCTCTCGCTATTGTTTATTTTCTGTTATAAGATTCGTGTGTAGATAATTTCTATTCAAGGTTAAAACCTACAACTAGCTCACAAAACAGAAGAAACTATAGATGAACGACTTGAAAAATAACCTTTTCTAGGGCGAATCCTCCTTTACATTACATAAATGAACAATTATTGGATGATTCAAAAGAACAAACCTCATTTCTATATATAGGAGTCTAAGGGGTCACAATATAATTAGAGCCTACATAACAATAATAATGTAAGGGCGCAACAATAACAATAGTGAGCTTCTATGGGGCACAATAATAAAAATGTGGGGACTACATGGGTGCAAAAATAGCAGAAAGGGGATACACTAACAATAACAATAAGGGGCTACACTAGAATTATAGGGACCTAATAGTGCACCTGCAAGAAACAACATTCATACATTGCTACCATAGCAATGCAATAGATGTTCAATGTGAGATTGATACCAAATAAACATCCAAAAACATTTACAACAAAGGCCCATAGCGATATTTGACACACGAGACTATCTATTCTCAAATGTTGGCCTATTCTCTACAATAAATAATTGTTTATAGAAGCTTATATATCACGATTTTCACATCTTCTTAGTCCTCCCGTGAGGGAGTTAAGAAAAAATTGGTTATGATACCCACACAGAAATTGAATTTGGAGACATAGTACTAGAAATACACACAAAAAAATATTCGTATATTCCATTTGAAATTAAAATACATCATAGATATATGGTGCATATTGAATTTTTTATATTTCTGTAATTTCATATCTCCAAGTTCTGAAATATCTTCCTATAGTAGTCCTCTTAGTATTATTTCCAGCCCCATAAGTCATTCCAAGATTGGATTATTCAACAAAGAGTTATGCCCAATATCCGACGCTAACATGATTATAGACTAGTTTAGTAGAGAGAAATTGTATGGAGTGCCACATGTCACTGTTTCGACCTTCGACCCTGAAAATTCTACCCAAAATACTATAGTCCGTCTTATTTTAGTTACTTTTTATGAAATCAAAATCTGATGCTCGAAGAGAAAGTTATGATGATTTTACCATGGTGACCTGTTTGAAATGGAATTCTAGATCCTACAAAAACCTTAACTTCCTCGAGTCATATATCTGAAAATATAGCGAACCAATATCTAAAATTTCTTGATGAAGTTAAAAATTATTTCGGCTCCACGTGGTTGTAAATTCAGTTTTTGAATCATCATATAAAAACCATTATAGTGAAAATTCCAAGATGAATTGTTTGAAGAAGCGAAATCGTAGAATCCAAAGCTCTAACACCAAATGTTATGTAACTAGCTCACAAAACAGAAGAAAATATAGATGAACGACTTGAAAAATAAGCTCTTCTAGGGGGAATCCTCCTTTACATCAGATAAATGAACAATTCTTGGATTATTCAAATGAACAAACCTCATTTCTATATATAAGAGTCTAAGGGGTCACAATATAATCAGAGCCTACATAACAATAATAATGTAAGGGCACAACAATAACGATAGTGAGCTTCTATGAGGCACAATAATAAAAATATGGGGGCTACATGGGTGCAAAAATAACAATAATGGGATATACTAACAATAAAAATAAGGGGATAAAATTAGGGACCTAATAGTGCACCTGCAAGCAAAAACATTCATACATTTCTACCATAGCAATTCGATAGATTTTCAATGTGAGCTTGATACCAAATAAACATCCAAAAACATTTACAACAAAGGCCCATAGTGATATTTCACAAATGGGACTATCTATTCTCACATGTTGGACTATTCTCTACAATAATTGATTATTTATAGAAGCTTATATATCACAATTTTCACATCTTCTTAGTCCTCCCATGAGGGAGTTAAGCCAAAATTGGTTATGATACCTACAAAGAAAATGAATTTGGAGACATGGTAATATAAATACACACAAAACAATATTATTGTATTCCATTTGAAATTAAAATACATCATAGATATATGGTGCATATTGAATTTGTTATATATCTGTAATTTCATATCTCCAAGTTCTGAAATATCTTCATGTAGTAGTCCTTTGAGTATTATTTCCAACCCCACAATTCATTCAAAGATTGGATTCTTCAACAAAGATTTATGCCCAATATCCCACGCTGACGCGATTATAGACTAGTTCAGTAGAGAGAACTTGTATGGAGTGCCACATATCACTGTTTTGAACTTCGACCCTGAAAATTCTACCCAAAATACTACAGTCCATCTTAATTTAGTTACTTTTTATGAAATTGAAATCTAATGCTCGAAGAGAAAGTTATGAAAATTTTACCATGGTGACCTGTTTGAGATAGAATTCTGCAACATACAAAAACCCTAAATTCCTCGAGTCATATATCCAAAAATATAGTGAACCAATATATAAAATTTTTAGATGAGTTTAAAAATGATTTCGGCTCCACGTGATTGTAAATTCAGTTTTTGAATCATCATAGAAAAATCGTTATAGTGAAAATTCCAAGATCACTTGTTTGAACAAGCGAAATCATAGAATCCAAAGCTCTAACACCAAATGTTATGTAACTAGCTCACAAAAGAGAAGAAAATATAGATGAACAACTTGAAAAGTAACCTCTTCTAGGGTGGATCCCCCTTTACATCAGATAAATGAACAATTCTTGGATGATTCAAATGAACAAATCTCATTTCTATATATAGGAGTCTAAGGGGTCACAATATAATCAGAGCCTACATAACAATAATAATGTAAGGGCACAACAATAACAATAGTGAGCTTCTATGGGGCACAATAATAAAAATATGGGGACTACGTAGGCAGAAAAATAACAATAAAGGGATACACTAACAATAACAATAAGGGGCTACACTAGTCTTATAGGGACCTAATAGTGCACCTACAAGCAACAAAATTCATACATTGCTACCGTAGCAATTCGATATATGTTCAATGCGAGCTTGACGCCAAATAAACATCCAAAAACATTTATAGGAAAGGGCCATAGTGATATTTCACACACAATACTATCTATTCTCACACGCTGGCCTATTATCTACAATAACTAGTTATTTATAGAAGCTTATATATCATGATTTTCACATCTTCTTAGTCCTCCCATGAGGGAGTTAAGCCAAAATTGGTTATGATACCCACAAAGAAATTGAATTTGGATACATAGTACGATAAATACACACAAAAAAAATATTCTTATGTTCCATTTGAAATTAAAATACATCATAGATATATGGTGCATATGAGATCCAATAGATTCTATGGTAAGTAAATATTGTTGAGAAAACCTCTCAACAAACATTTGACAATGAACAAACCTAATATGGCAATACACTCTTGTAGAAATTACCTATAAGTTGGTCAAACATTGAGCCGAACCTCGAGAGTGTTGAAATAATTGAACCCCTAACATGTCAATAGCGAAATTTCTTTAGCAACATACAATATTTATGTGTTTAAGTATGCTGAAATTTTACATTAAATTTTAAATAAAACTTATATATATATATATATATATATATATATATAATTTATTTAAATTTATGAAATATTTTTTGTAATGATGTATTATATAATAAAATTATCATATGTATCATCCATAAAATATGGATTTCAAGTTCTTCTCATTAATGAATAAATGGGTTGTGGATTTTAAATTTCAATAAATTTATAGTAAATAAATACAAATGATATTCAATATATGTCATTACAATTATATTAATAACTAGCATTGAGATATGTAAATTTGCAGATATTTTTCATTTACAAGATGGTATTATTTGATAATCTATAGAGTTATTTAACAATTTTATTAGATAAATGTAAAAAAATAAAATTTCATGCATTAACATAAGAGGAGAATATAAAAATGTGCTAATAAATTCTTTTATAATCATGTGATTAAAATTTGGATTAAATATTAACCTACCTGCATTCAAGAAATATTCCTTTTTTTTACTAGCTTAAACCACCGAGATTTGAACTTTCAGTCTCATTATTTACATAATGCTTCATATAATGACCATCACACATTTATGAAATATTTCTTATAAATATTGTAGTGATCTATTATATAATAAAATTATCATGTGTATCATCCATAGAATATGGATTTTAAGTTCCTCCCATTAATTCATAAATGGGTTATGGATTTTACATTTGAATACATTTATAATAAATGAAGGAAAATGATTTTTTTTTCTTTTTTTTTAAATAAAAAGTTTCTATTAATTTAGAAAAGGATTACATCATGATGAGAATATAGGAAAAATTCTTCTTCCCTCACTCCGAGAGGATTTGTTGTCCAAAATATAAAAACATAGCCAAAAAACTAGATGGTCATAAAAGCTAGAAAAACACTTACTGATAGCCCAACATAACCAAAATATCATTAGGATTTTAATGTACCCAAAGATATCGATGTCGGAGGAGGAACTTAGTGACAATGTACATGTATCTCCATGTGCGCTAGCCATCCTTCAAGTCGATCCAACTTTTGATACAATATATTCATCATGTCGGTTCTGCCCAACTATTCCACAAGTAAGGTGACATGTTGAAGATGGTTTTCGAGAATGTCAAAGAGAGGAGGTAATTTAATTCTTCCAGGGGACTGAATTGGTTGAGGGTAAAAAAAATCCCAAAATCATACGTTTATGGCCTATGTTTTGCATGCTGCCCCTGTGGCACAACACCTTGGTTAGCACTTCCTCATTGTTAATGCATGAGAAAGACTTAGGGGTTGGTAGGCTGGTGTGAAATAAACCATGAAGAAAGCTCGTCCACAAAATTAACCCCGCAGTATCCTAACCACATGCACATTCTTCCCCTCCACCTTATTGAGCCTGTGAACATACCAGACCCCCAACAATACTGAAGTTACTTAAACCAGGAAAACAATGACATGGCCCATTACTTTTAAATATCCACCAACTACACCCTCCCCATATTTAACCTTTTGTGAGTCAATCCCCACCCATAATTCATAGTTTTTGACAACTTGAAGCCAATGAGTAAGGTAATCAACCTTGTTCACCGCCCAGACTCTACAAAGTGTCGAGGATCCCAACCGATTGACCCCCAACCAAAGCGCTCAAGCCCAAATGTTAAAGGAAGGAATAAAATATCTCCCTTGCTCTTCTAAAACACAAAAGTACTATCACAACCTATAATTAATTACATGAATTTCATACACATGTAACTAGTAGAGAGAAAAAACACCACACAATTAGGAAGGACATAGAGAGCCAGAGAAACTAATTTAAATAGTTGTACTTGGAAATTGGAACCATAAGTGATCTCCCACCAATTCTCCTCTGATTAAAATACCCATATTTGTTGGATGACCCATGGAAATCAAAATTGTAGCAGTGTTTGGAGGAGAGGCCTTCTTTCAATGTCCCAAATACACATAACCAACAACCACAATGACAGGTGAAAACCACCACCAGGTTCATGTTGAAAAACACTAGCACCTTTCCAAACAGTGAAACATAGGTTGGATTAGACACAAAACCACCTTTCTCGCCAAGCAGGACACAAAATCTCATTCCCTGCAGTGACATACCTGAACTAACCAATTTTTGCATGAAAATCTAGATGGAAGCATATAAATCTTACCCTCGTTCTATAAATTTCTTTGCATGAAAGAAATACATTGTATGTATGTGAGTGTGCCAGGCATTTCCTATTATAAATTCCAAGTGGGATCTTGATGTGGGGCCCCTTCCACACCCATTTCATTGTTAATATGAACCCCCATTCGGGAGAAGAAAAATGATATTTATATATATCAGTACAACTATATTAAAAATATGGTTGATATATGCTTATTTGAATTATTTTTTCTTAAATTTATTTATTTAAATAATGTAATTATTATTTGATAATTTATCTAGAAATTTTATAATTGTATTACGTAAATGTAAAAAAAGTTATTCCATGCATTGATACAATAGGAAAAGATAAATACCTTTTATTTATAATCACATGGTTAAAATTTGGATTAAAAATTAACCTGCCTACATTCAATAAAAAACACTTTTTTTTTTTTTAATTAGCTTAACTCATAGGGATTTGAGCCTTGGATATCATTATCTACACAATACTTCCTAGCATGGACATCACCACTTTATGAAGTGAGTTCTATAAATTCAATAATGATGTATTATATAATAAAGTTATGATATGTTTCATATATAGAATATGGATTTTAAGCTCCTCCCATTAGAGTATAAATGGGTTATGGATTTTAAATTTGAATAAAATTGATATTAGATAAATAAAAATGGCATTCTATATAATCCATATGAGTGTATTAACAATAATGGTTGAGATATCTTGATTGGAGATGTTTTTCTTTAAGTTTATGTATTTACATGATTGTAACATTGCCCATTAAACCTCATGTAAAAATACATAAGATTACAATTTTTTTTGTGGAATTTACTCATTTTTAATATTCCCAATCACTTATTCCATATCATGTAATCGACCATAAGTTAAATTCATCATCATTAAGTAGAGTAACTTTAGAAATGCAATAGAAAGTCACATAACGTAATAACCGTTGTTGCAGCATATTAACATAAAACTCCATATTGTAACCTTAGATCATTATCATCGTTCATTTAATTAGGTTCATTAATCACATATTTGATGATGTAAGTGTTAACATAACGTAAGGAAGAAACATCATTAGAATGGCACAATAGGAAAACACATCAATAGACATCGATATACATTGGAAACCCTGAAGAAGAAAACCATTGAATTTTTATTTTATTAAACGATTCTCACTCAATGGTTGTAAGGGGGTCCATCCCTTGACCATTGTTAAAAATATTACAAAGAAATAGCGCCTTAAATTCAACATAAGTAGCTAGAATCCATTACATTAATCATGATATCATTTACCCCACAATTCCTTGAGTACTTTTGTCTTTATGGCTTGGTTGTTCTTTGTAGTGGATTATTTGCATTTGACGATCCCTCAATCTACATGGCTCATTAGTTCATTACCCACCATAATACTAGATATAATTTATCCTTCTCATAAGTCACAATCATTTCCTACAATTACTATCGTTAGTAAACTCTGACATCATGATTATACTAAATTTTTACTACTTATGGATCAAACATATTTTCATGTGCATAAATAAAATGTATACAAAGGATCGAGACAAGTATTTTTTATTGAGACTTCACATGAATTAATTAAAAGGATATACCTGCCAAAACATGTCAATTTATATTTACGTGTGTATGTCTATGACACAAGAATATCCATCTAAATATCACTTGCATAAAGTAAAACACATAAGATAACTAAGGCATGCCTATCTACCTATACTCACAAGAAAATGATAATATTTAAAAAAATCACCATGGTTATCGTTATTTGCACAAAAAGAGGGAAGTCTTTCCATGAGATAAACACCATTATTCTTTGCATAAAAAAACATTCTTTCCAAATCAACATGGTTATCATAGTATATTTAAAAGAATCACCATGTTTATCACTATTTATTTGCACACGAATAGGGAATTATTTCCATGGGATGAACATAAAAACTTCTATTATGTTCTTTGCATAAAAAAACCTTATTTTTCTAAATAATAAACCACTTAAACTACCCATATATATCTTTCAAGAAAACTAGCAAATTAGCTATTATCTTTGTGCATGTGAATGCATAATATTTATCTTAAAGAAACTAACCTAAAAACCATTATCTTAATGCATATAAACATATCTTTCTCTAATACAATAGCTATAATTTTAACCATGCAAATATATGTTTCTTTCCCAAGAAAGCTAACATGGTAGTCATTACTTTTGTGTATCGAAACACATAATATTATATAAGAAAACTAGCATGGATTATTATCTTTTTATGCACAAGATTCATATTCAACCCTTCAAAAGAATAACATTTATTCTTACCACTTAATGCACAAGATACCTATGCAAGTTTTCAAGAAAATAACCTTGACTCTTTGTTTTGATGGAAAAAAATTCTTATGTAACCTTTCAAGAAATAACATGGCTATTTAAAATTTTATGCAAAATATTCATATGCATTATTTTCCAAAATATTCCATAAATAACATGGCTAATATTTTTATGCAACTCATATTTATATGCATTCTTTTTCCCAAATATTAGTATAGTTAAATTTACATTTTACCATGCTACGGTACAAGAATAACATATATTTTCTTTTCACCATAACTAAGCACAAAACAATGTATTATTTTTCAAATAGCACAACAAGAACTAACTACTCTTTTGAAGTGAAACCCCATCACTTATTTTTCCTCTCCCTAACAATTATTATTTTGTTAAATGGAAACCTTTATATTATTTCTTCACATAAAAAATACATTTTCTTTCTTGTTAGCTATTCTTTTTTCCCAAAATCTCATGATTTTTATTTCTAATCCTTTGCTAAATTTAATAAACTTACATAGATAGCCAATGTACCATAACATAGTGGCATTGTAAGGGAAAGTTGAGTTAGAAATGTAACTGTAAAATTGAAAAAGTGGAAAAGCACTTTAAGTATGTTAATTCTTTAGAAAGAACTAAAGAATTTTCATGATATAAGAATAAATACTTTTTAAGCTAATATTTCTATGGAGAAAATAGGATTTGTATCACACGTAGTGCATGGAATTTTTAAATCATGAATGTAACAATCAAGTGAAATAAACATGACAAGTGAAATATATAAGAAGAGAAAATACTTCATACCCTATTCTAAAATGGTGTTGAAGTATATTTCAAAGGAGAACAATAAATGTTACAAAATACATTATCAACTATCCAAGAAAATTGATTTCCAGTTGCTTGCTCATAGATTTTGCTAACTAGAGGTATTTGATTCGTGGGTTGTTCCACAGAGGAAACGATGAACCTAATCATCCACTTCCTACTTTTCACCATTTCTTTAAGTTACTATGAAACAATTATATCTAACAAGCCCATCCCTAATCAACTCTAATTTCAAGAAATGTTATATGTCCAAGAGGAATGTAATTGTCAATGTATTTCTAAGTTGTTTAGAAACCTAAAGGATTCTTAAAGCCCAACGTAGTATGTCGGGAGAATGGATGCACATAAAACATATTAAAACCATAAATTTTTCATACTATATAAATGATAAAAATTAATATATGATTCTAGAGATATTACATTCTACCCCCTTAAAAATAACACCAACCTCGATGTTTATGTTTTCATATTTTCATCATTATTACATGTTTTCCTAGTTTTATCTCCCACTGGAACTTTGTATTTTCATTCATGTTTCTTTTATCTATTTATTTTTTATTTTTAAATCATCTATCCATCATGACATCTATCTCTATTCACGAGAGTCATGCAACCAAAAAAATTAAAAATGGGGTTCTTCCACTTCAAAATAAAGTATTTTATTTCTAGGAAGTACCAATAAGTAAAACAATAATGTCTTATCAATAATCATAAACATTTACAACTACAAAATTATTCATATTTTACTTTCAATCTCTTTGTCATTATTCAATTCATAGAAATAAAAACAAAGTATCTATACCAAATTATTTTTACTTGCTAGTTACTCTTGAAAATCATGGTCAATTTATGCAATAATTTTAACTACAAGAAGTTTATCAGTTGTGGAAAGCACTCTAAGAGTGGCTTCACATCCCAAAAAGCACCTAGGGTGGTTTCACAACTTCCATGGCAAGCACCAAAAAGTGTATTACCAACAATTTCGATTAGTATCTCTAAATAATAATCACATTACTTTTAATCACAACATTCTCAATCAAATGAAATACTTTTAACTGTCACTCGTTTATGCAATGTCAGGTGATATTTTTATCACAATAATTTTACAAGTACTTGGAGATCACCTAGATCTCTAATCATCGAAATTATTCAATTAATTCATTTCCAAGCACTAGGATCTTTTCCTGTCAAGATATAGATAAAATTATTACAAAATCATACAAAAAATTAATTGTTAACACATCACTTATCTGATTGGTTAACTTTTTCTACCATGAAAACCTTAGTAGGCAAATGAATGCTCCTCTCAACCAATGAGAATTATTTTTCCACTAATAGATTGAGATAATTTCACATCTAGGACAATTTTCTTGATAGAGACCATATTAAGTCCAACCTAGGGTTTCTCTAACCACACCAAGTTTAGCCTACGATTTCACTGACCACTTTGGGTCCAACTCAATATTCATATTGGCATTTTCCTACCTATTCCTCTAATAACACCCTATATATGAGGAATTTAAAGCTCAACAACTCATCCTTTGGGGCTCCTGCAACAAGACCGAAAACCAACATATATGCCTAATTACTTGTCCCTTCTCGCTATATTTCCCAATTCTTTTCCCTACTTGGATCATCTATCTCTAGGGAGAGGAAATTCGGGCAGGAAATTGCCTCTTCCCAAGGCATCCTTGGCCTTTCACAACTATCCCATAATTTTATAGCATGTGGAATTATGTTTAGCACATTTTCCCACTATAGCTTACATAATTCGACATGTGCACATTAAATTTAAATAAAAAGGAACATTTATGTACATCATGTATTCATACTTGACCCTGAACATGGGCACCATAGTCTATAAAAGTAAATTTGAAAAGAAATAATCCCTGACATCTCATGTCATACGGGTCGTATTTATTTTAAATTTTCCACATAATAATCAACATGCAATTTGGAAATAACATTACCATGTTGTTTCTATCATAACAGTAACTGAGTATACCTTGAATTTTGTAGGTGAAAATCACATTGCAATGTTTTACCTTACAACAGTTCACATGTTCCATCTTAGTGACATCATTATGATACTATTAATCTGAGCCTTCTTGATTACACTAACAACATTAGTCATGATTAATTTTGATAAAATCATTCCTTCTAGATAATATTGTTATGAAAGAAACATTTAGTCAAATACATTCAAGATGGATTCATTTTCACATGAAACAATGTTCTCAATATTTCAACAATGTAGAAAGGTATTGGTCATGTTTCCTTTTCATAAACAATTACCATGCATTAAAAGTAGGCATAAAAAATCAGGTTAAATTTTCTAAATGCTGCATCCAAGGAACTTTAAAAAAAAGTTTCTATGAATTTTTTTTCCAGAAAAACAGTTAAGGGGTTATGACCTCTTCGAAAGAGATAGCACTCAAATCCAATCATTGATATTCATCATAGTTCTAGTTCATGAAAAATGAAATTGCATTTATGCATATGCATATAATCAACAATAATTATGAAACATTACTAAATTCAAGTCAATCACATAAAATTAACAAATTTTTAATGCCATCCATATATTTTTTTACTGATGACAAAGAAGGCACCATTTTTCACAACATAATGGAGTTAATTAGTTAGGTTAAATGTATAATGTCACCATATAATTCACACGAACTTGATTATTTTATAAAGGATGAAATTAACATATTCGTTATATGTATGATGCATACCAACTAACTTATCATTGAATTATAAATTTGTAAATTTGTGAAGTTTGAACAAACAACATAATCACAAAATCGGATTACCACTAGTTCTACCATTAATTTGGTAGAACATACATAATCTATTTCATCTCATACATTTTAGTGAAATATAATACGATCACATTATCTTGGCTTCTCTCATACCTCCAATTGTTATTTATGTATATTATGATATGAAAAGCTACAATCCCTAACATAACAATGCATTTCAATTAAATCTGTCATTTTAACAACACTATTGTCTCATGATATAATTTCTTTTCAACCTTAAATAACTTGCAGTAATATCTATGCATTGTTAAAAAATATCCACTTCCAAAGTCATTGTAGTTTTGTTGTATATGAACAAAAGCCTATATAAAGCTTTAATAATATAAAAACACTAATTTATCACTAGTAAGTGAGTGTTAATGGAAATTATGGTGGTAATCCAATCAACCTCAATTTCAACAATGTATTGGCACCATTAGACCAATAACATGAAGTGAACTACCAAAATCACATTTCTTAAAACTTCTAATACTCTTTAATAAAAGCTTATTTATGCTTATAATTTAATATTTAGTCATGAAATGCTAAGTAATCAATGCTACCAACCATCTTAAATTTAATCAAAATCCACAATAAAACGCCATCATCAATTAACCATTATAGTCAAGTCCTACCACTTGACTCATTATTTATCTTTAACATCCGAAGACATTATTTCAATGCATTTTTAAAAAATTATATTGTCCTCTCCAAGGGAAACCCCCACATTCAACATTTTTTCATTATCACACATAAAAATACATGCATTCATTATTTTATTTTAAGTACCGCATTATAAATTTAATCATGTTTATTTAAATGCACCATTAGCATTTTTATAAGAGTCTGCATGAGATGGTTGGTATTTAATCCACAATATCATTAATCATAGTGTGAGTATTCAAAATTGTTCATGATTTAGCTATAACAACACAATAGAATTTTTTATTTAATTTTATCCGCATAAAACTCAAATATCATGACCATAGTTTTAAAGCAGACATTATCACTTACTATTCTTTAATTTTATTATTAAGACCATCACGCATCTCATATCAGATGCAGCTTTTTGCGTACATTTCCATGAAATTTTCATTACCGTCATACTTGTACTTATACCAATAGCAATGCAACTCTTCTCCTAGTTCTTACATAACCGAAAAGGTGCCAGTGCTGCAACTTTTTTCTCTAATGCCACTTGTAGCATCCCTCGGTAAATCTCGTGTAAAAATACATAATATTAATATATTTTTAATGAAATTTACTAGCATGTAATATTCCCAATGTCTTATTTGATATTATTTAAATTACCATGTGTTAAAATAGTAATTATTACAAAGAGTAACTTTAGAAATGGAATAACGGGTCACACAACATAATAACCATTTCTCCAACATATTAACATAAATATCCTTGATGTAACCTTGCATCATTATCATCATTCATTTAATTAGGCTAGTTAATCACATATTTAATGATATAAATGTCAAAATCATGCACTAAAAGGAAAAGACCCTCTAAAAGAGGTTATAAAGGTGGTTTTTAGTGTTATAAAATTGGCCAAAATTCTCAAAAAAACATTTGCTACAACATTTTTTTTTGGTGAAGGAGGTTTTGATCGAGCTTCTAATAAAATTTCAAAAAAACTAAAAAGAGCTAGGCAGCCAAAGGTTTTTACGGATATATTTCTTATCAGTGCATGCTTCATGTGTGAAAGCACCTGTGAGTTTTAACCTGTATGAACTCGTAGTGTAAAAATACCAAGCAATGGGATGGAAAACAAATTTCAAAAGCCCTGGGGCATTTAGCAACGTCCCGGTGCATGTCACCCTCAAATACATACCAGGCTAATAGAAGGTGCATGCACGACACCGTTAAGGTGTAAAAATGCACCGAGTCATTAAGGTGTAAAAACACATTGGATCATTAAGTTATAAAAACGCACCGACGCGTTAAAGGAAAACCATACTGGTGCATGCAACCCCTATATGCCTGGGTCGTAGTCATCGATAAAGCACATCGGGCTTTGTAATTGGTATTCGTATTTGGTGCGGTGTTAAAAGGTCGTAGAAATGTACTGATGCACAGTATCATACAAATGCATTGGTGTGTAGTATCATAGACATGCATCGATGTTCATTTTCTATTTTTTAGAAACATCAACCTATTACAGTGCAATTATTGTGGCTTTTTAAAATTCATTATTCATCAAAAGTCAACACATATCTTATAACAGTATTCATATCAATTAAATTTTTATTAGTGCATTTTAATGTGATGTATGGATGAATTTGTTATATCATATCATTAGATTTCACATATCTTCATTATAGTATTTAATCATCTATATATTTAATGAGTGATGTAACATTTCACAACGACAATGGAGAACACAATAGAATAAATTAAAAGTTATATATATATATATATATATATATATATATATATATATATATATATATATATATATATATAAGTATACTATTATTCAAATAGGATGAAGTATTGCATTCCTTTTCAATTGGGACACTATGTCCATTACATTAAACAAAATGTGTGATTTCATAGACAAATATTCCAAAAAAACAGAACGCCTTGCTTTGATATCCAAACATATTGATCATCATTCTTCGTTGGAACTCCTTTCACTTATCAATCTACTTCCATGGCTTGGGTTACTTGGAGGAATGTTTTGTTTATTGATTGTTTTCTTCTTCTTGAAGTTCCATCTACAAACAGAAAAATAAAGTGCAATGAGTGTATAAACATTGGTGAGAATAATGAAAATTGTAATATTAAATAATATACATCACTGTAAATCAAAAAGAAATGTACAATAGCAATAATTGATGCGTGAACTATACACATTATTTCAAAACCAAATTTCATGTCATCTTTCAACAATTCATTTATTGGTGCAGTTCCATACTTTGTTCCCTGCAAGTTTTATACCCCATAACAAATCATAGATTTAATAAAAAATATTTTTTTGTTCTATTAAGTATAAAAGGAGGTAAGTAAAACAATATACATACTTACAAAGTCCACAATTAATTTATGATATGCCAACATATACTGACAACCCATATTTAACCGAATGTCAATCAATTCTTCTGATGGTTCTTCTTTGTATGGTAGCACCTGTTTGAAGACTTTCAATGGTGATTTTTGTAAAATAACTTAAAAAATACAAAAATTAAATCTAGTTAAGTTGTTATAAGGAAGTAACAATTACTCACAAACTTAGATCTCAACCCTTCCCTTCCTTGTGGTCTCGTTTTATGTGCTGAATGGGTTCCATTTTCTTTTCTTTTCTGCAAGAAAATACCTGAAAATTGATATTTAATGCTAAATTATTTATTTATTGTACCTAATCAAAAAATTCAATGATTAAATATTACATTTGAAGCACATTTTTGTTGAGATGGCTCCTCATGCAATTCAATTATGTCCATCTCATTGGCCATCTCCTTGTACACCTTTTTGGACATTCCCACTAGAATATTTATGATATCAACTCGTTCGTCCTTTGAGATTTTCATAATAGTCCTGAAAAAGTAACATGACAATAGAATACTTAATTTTTTTATTCACATATGAAAAATAAATATAACGAAAGTGATATTTATAAATAATTTCTTTGTAGTAATATATGCATATAATTCTAGAAAAAAAATTAAAGGAATATTACTTTTTCAATCCTTATTTTTTGTTTTTGTACATTTTTTGTATTAAAATTCTAACATGTCTCATTGGCCAATTCTCTCGAAACTCTTCCTGTAGTTTAAATAAAATTTGCTTCTTGGAATCATTGGATTGATTTTTGTATTGTAAGTGGAAAGAATGTCTATACAGTCATTCCACTAGATCCCTCAAAGCTTTGTAAAATTTTTCCATCTTTTTGTTAACCTACAGCACCACTCGAGATGAGCTAAGGAGAAATTCATTTTCATTTGCATGTTCTAATTTTTTTTCCTTTCATAGAACAAAATTCCTTTTCTTCGATGTTAGTCCCTGTAGAGAACTAAACATATCGGAATTAATAGATTTTTTTAAACATGTTATCTAATATTTTTCAGTATATTATTAATGATAATTCAAAAAAGAAACTCATGCTCGATCGATAGCATTTTTTCATTTACCTAATGCATACTTCTGCAATTTTTCCATCAATATTTTATGCTCTTTTGGGCTTAGATCAGAAAGAATATTATCCAGATTCGTCATTTTGTGGCTCTGCATAATATACACTAAAAAATACATATTATTTAAACTTATATATAGTTCAAAAAGAATAATTTTTGTAAAGAAATTACAAAGAACTTACATTTTTTTCTTTTCTAGATGTGTTATCATTATTTTTGTTACTTGAACTCTTGTTAGCCATTTATTTATCAATATAAAATTTGTACGATTCATTAATATATTTTTATAAATAAATCACATAGTTTTTAGGTAAAAAAAAAAATCAAGGAAACGATGTGTCTATCTAAATTAAATGCCCGATGCGACTTTCACAACTTAAGCACCGAAAATGGTGTGGTAGGCTCTTATAAACGCACCGAAAATACAATAGAAACATTGTAAGGTGCTCTTTGTCAATACGCGCCCGATGTGTTATACTAAAATCTTGCACTCGTGCGCTATTTTAAATAGTGTGCACTGATTAAAAAAAGTTGTTTTAAAAAAAATCGTGCAAAGGCTGACAAGGATTGAGATCAGACTCTGCAAGTGGTCCCATAGGTTAGATGTCATATGAATATATATATATATATATATATATATATATATATATATAGTAATACAAACCCTATAAATTTAAAATGAAAATCCATAATTGTGAAGTCACATAAAAAATAAGAACCAAGGGTTTAACGTAAGAATGCTTTTTTTTTTCCTGAATTTTAATTAAATGTAAATAGGAATAGAAATTTTAAATGATTTTATTAGTAAAATTCATAGTAAAATTTATTTTTTTTACTATGCATGTATTTAATGTAACACAAACTATAAGAAAAACAATTATTACAATAACATTTAACAATTTTACTATACTAAAAGGCTTTTGTGTGAATCACTAAATGTTTCAAATTCTGATTCTGTGAATAGTGTTGTTGTTTGAAAGTATTTCGTTGCTCCACAATTCTCTCTTGCTCTAGGTATGTCCCTCATGAAAATCCTTCCCTGATTTTTTTTGCAAAAATATTGAAATAATGAATAACTTTAACTATTTAAAGAATTTTTTATAAAATTAGATTTCCGAAAATCATTTGCCGCTCCTTTTTCAGTTTACTTATTTTTTTCACTTCAAAAAAAAAAATTCCATTTTTGTTTCACGATATTTGGTGCGTTTGTTAACTAACAACACCAGTGCTTTTCGTAATAAAATCACACGAGTGCGGTTAACAATACATTAGCACCGATAACAATAACTCCTTTTTTAAGGCACCAAAACTAATATTAGGCATGTACACCAAAATTTATTGTTGATTTTTCTCAAATGCAGGGAGAAAATGTCATAATTATATCAAATGGAAAATTATTCAAAATCTAGCGCGTTCCATAATATTTCTCAAACTCCATCGTGAAGTTATCCCTATCCACATCTAGACGTAATTACTTCAAATTTTATTTACATTTTTATTATCTAATTGAGTTTTTTTTTTATCAATGTTAATCAGCTGAATAAAATTAATGTATACAAATTTGTAGGTTCATGCAGATCCAGAATCGAGTTCAGAAGCACAAAATATTCAAACAGTTCCAAAACTTTGGAAGCTCTTATCAGGAGCAGCATACCGCAAGCCGCGGTTGGTAGATGAAAATGGATAGCCACTTCACCCTGCTAATTATAACATGTCGTCTTCTAGCCACAATCCTGAGACAATGATGGTAATAATTGTCTGGTATAATGTAATTATTTCAACGTCAAACCAATTAATCTTGCATTGATATGCTTACTAATTGATATCATCTATTTTGTACTAATCATGTTCAAATATATTTTTTGAAATTATTAGGATTCTAGTGACGATGAGGGACCTACCTACCATCTTCCTTTGCACCCCACGATAATGTAAAATCTAGAGAAGGTTGAATTAAGAGAAAATTCAGAGAGGAAAAATAGAAAAAATGGTTGAATCAAACACCTATACAATTCCAACTACGTCCTGATTCACCAACTAGGAATGACTACAATAATAGTAGTTCTTCACAAGCTGGCAATGGAGGCAATCAAATATAGGTTGGTGATCAAAGGCTCAATATTTTAGCTCAAAAATGAAAGTGTTAGAATTGAATGAAACTAGAACAACAACGACCAACCCGGAGGAATTCAACGCAAATCGTTTCGTTGAAAACCGAGTTTAGATGAAGGAGTTATGGTCTGTTGATCGCCATTTAGAAAAGAATTTTTTTTTATAAAAAAATTGTAGAGCAGGTACATGCTAATGACATGGCAGCCCAGTCAACATTCAGGGAATATTATTCAATTTTTTTCCAATGGGATTGTGACAAGTGTCACTCTGGGATTCGCCAGTTTTGTTTGTGAAGGTGAAATTTGTCCAACAACCTCCTAAGGTTGAATTTGGGTTTATGATATTATGTGCTGGAAATTTTTATTTTTTTATTTAATTAAGCTTATATATATATATATATATATATATTCGAACCTACCTAAAGTCCACATGCATATAATATCATGGTCCAAAGCTCGCATATTAAGGTTAGAACATGGTGGAAGCATGAAGGTTAGATTATACATATGATGTTAAACCTTTTTTATATACATCATGGAAACAATTATGTAACATATGTAAGATGGTGGGAATGTATTAAAGAGTTAATGGGGCAAATATTTAATCATATGTGAAGTTCGAAACATTAAGGTTGTAGCAACATATTTCGGGCTTCATAGGTTGGTTGTATTTCACAAAATAGGCTATGGAGGGCGAGGTCGGGGTTCAAACCGATGACCTCCCCTCCAACACCTCGCACTGTTACCAATGGGCCATGGGACAGTTCCTTGAAAATGCATGCGCCAAAAAATATTTGAAGTGTACGCAATCCGACAGTGGGGTTTTGGAGGGGGCCAAGCCTCTCCCATATGACCTATACACCAAAACCATGGGCGCGGAGCTGATAAGAAAATTGGAGGAGTTTATAATTACGTTAATTAACCATGTTTAATTGCTAATCTGAAATTATCATTAATCTAATCCGCCAAAAACCATGTGGATAAGCGCGCAGTTAAGCCTTTCTTATCTGTAGCTAAGCATGTTTATCAATAATTTTCCCTCCTACTAATTAGAGGCACTTTTAGTGGATTTTCTATTTTTTTCAGATTCCACCGAACTTGTCCGAGATGTCTGGAGTCTTTCCAGATTTGGAGGAGAAATTGGGGGAAAGTTTGTTTTTTCCATAACTGAGTCAATTTTTGACCAAATTGAGCTCCAAAAGAGTCATTATTGGCTTATTGGCATGCTATGAACACATTGGAACATGTTTTAGAGGCATATGAGATAATATACATATGTTTTTGTTTCCTTGAATAATTTTGAAGCTTAGGGCCACCAGGAGGGAAGGCAATGCCTACATCATCTAGTAACCAAATTGAGTAAATAAATAGTCATTTTCGATATATTTCGATATTTTCAGCTCATTGGAATAGGTTCCATGAGAATTTGATGCATGTAGACTTCAATTTGAACACATTTTAGCTAATACAAATGCCCAAGCTATGAAGCTAGACAAAGGAGATGTAGCCTAGGAGGGGTGAACTCCATCAAAACTCAGTTTAATGGATCAGTTCTAATGGTTTGCTAAGATTTATGTTGTTTCTTTTCAACCTTCTAAATTCATGCTTTATGCTTTCAGATTCACTCATAAAATTAAGTTTTAATTACCTCCTTGATAGACATAAGGAACAAAGGAACGTGCACATCAAGCACAAGATCAATAAATAATTTTTATATCTAAAAATGAAATTAGCATAGAAAAACTAAAATTTAAATTTAGATCAAGTTGGTATCAGAACAAGGTTGAAAGGAAAGTTTATTTTCTTGATAGTTTCTTGAATATTTGTGCAAGTTTAATGGTTGCAATTTTGTGATGTTGACAAGGTTAAAGTTGCAGAAAGGTGAAGGGAAATTTTTGGTTGCAAGTCCTGAGATTAGGAACAAAAGAAGGAGAGTTGAAAGACTATCATCTTCACCCAAAGTTCCACTCATAGCTGCACTTGAATAACCTCAATTTTTGTCTCAAGAAGTTAATATTGAAGAGGTGAAATTTGTACAAGAAGATGAGTTGATTGAAGAGGTACACGCATTAGAAGTTGAGCTTGAATCCTTAGCCATCATGTTAGGTGTTGGAGAGACTGAAGGACATTTAAAAGAGGAAGATTCCAAGAGAGACTTCAAAGACATAAAGAGGATGGTTAAAGTTATGTTTGATGTATTTACTGGTGGGATGGCAGGAAAAGGTTCTAAGCCTCCATATGGAGAAGGAACTTCAGATGGTAAGAAGGATGAAGAGAGGAGTTCAAAGGGAAGTGGAGGAAAGCCACCTCCATCTCCACCATCTTCATCACCCTCATCATCACCATTAACATCATCTTCCACTTCCACCACCAAAACCACTCACACTCACTCAAAATCCACAAAAGGAAAAACTCCATTACTCAAATTGGACATTAATTTTGAAATTCCTATGTACAATGGCTAGGTAACTGCAGAGAGGATTGACAATTGGATACGTCAACTGGAGGTGTTTTTCAGAATTCAGAACCTTCATGAAGATGACATAAAGATCCAGTTGGCTTCATTAAGGCTATAAGGAGCAAAAATAGTTTGGTGGGATGCAAATACTCAAGAGCAAATGTGAATCCATTGTAATATATCCATTTCTTGGGTTGATTTTATTTCTTACATTAAAATACAATTTTATCCATTAGCCTATATGAAAAAATATATTATGAGTTTGGAAAAGTTTAAGCAACTCAAGGGTTAAACAGTTAAAGAATATACCCAAAAGTTTACGAAAATGGCTTTGTTGTTAGGAATAAATTTTAATTCCCAAGACACACTCTTGAAATACATTGGGGGTTTACATTCCTATTTGAAACATACTATGCTTATGTTTAACCCAAGAAATTTAGATGAAGTTTGTTTACAAGCCACACACTTAGAGGCAAGGGGGAAACAAAGCATAGATGAGAAAATTGAAAGTGAGGGTAAAGGAAAAGGAAAGTTTTATGGAAGAGGAAAAAGAAATATCTCTATAAAAAGGGAGAAGGAAAAACTCACATGCAAAAACTATTCAAAGACTAACCATGATGAAGACCATTGTTGGCAACTTCATCCAGAATTGAAACAAAATAGATTGAAAGCCAAAGAGAAGGGAAAAAATGTTTTATAGTTGAACATGACTTAGGGTTAGATTCAGGAGATGAGACAAAGATTAAATCAATGGGTTTGAAAGGTAAACATGTTGCAAGAACTTGTTCTTCAAATTGTTCAAATTATACTCATGATGAAGATACAAGAATAGAACGTTTCCATATTAGAGTTGTCTCTAAACATACCAAGATTGATACACTTTTTGATAGTGGGTCTCAAGATAACTTGATTTCCGAAGATTTGGTTAAGAAACTAGGCCTTGAAACTATTAGACATCCAATACCAAATACTTTGGATTGGATATGCAAGAACGGAAACTTGCATATTACAAGGAAGTGCTTAGTATGATTCGAAATCAACTCAAACTTTCTTGATGAAGTTGAGATTGATGTGGTGATGCTTTAGATATCAGTTATTGTATTGGGAATTCCTTATCTGTATGATAGGAAATCAATATTTCATAGCAATGAGAATAAGTATAACTTTTTTAAGGATGGAATTGAGTGCATAATTAGAGCACATAAGAAGAAGATAGGTTTTTCTCTTATGCATGCAAGTGAAATGAAGAGAATAGTGAATGCAAATTAGAACTTGACATTGTTGATGATCAAAAAAAGAGATGTATTAAATCACATTTTTCAAAAATATTCTTATGCTTGTAATGAGTTGTTTTAGGATTTTAACAGGATTCCTTTGAAATATGGTGAACAAGATGTAAAAAATTTGCAACAATCAACCTCAATGTTTAACAGTGTTGGAAACAAGATGCCACTGCAAGAGAGTGAAAAGGTCAAATAGAATGTGACAAAGCAGCTTGGAAAAGAAGGCATGGGTTCCACAAATGCTAGTTTATGGTTTCCAAAAGGTACATGGCAATGGTGAATATACTTGGTGAAGAGTCGACACAAGTACAAAGCGATATCAACTAAAAATCACCATGGTGACAATGTGCAAGGTGAGAAAATTTTTAAGCTTCCTTTGATTATTGACCAACGTAGGACCAAGATGGTTTTTGCAAAAATAGATTTGTGTTCTACAAATTCAGAAATATTGCAACACGATGGTGTCAATGACAGCAGGAGAAGGTCGCAAGAATCAAAAAAAAAGTTGAGTTTTTGTGAAAAGCTCCAAATGATGAAATTGGGAAAATTTCAAGGGATAGATACTGAAAGGGTGAGGGAACAGTTCCCTCATCCACATGATTAGTAATCAGAGAGATTTTACGCTCGAAAATGCTTCTAGTGGGGAGGAATGATCAGAGGCTCAGTATTTTATCTCAAAAATAAAATTTCTTAGAATTTAATGAAACTAGAATGACATCAACCAATGCGTCGCAAGGAATCCAACGCAACTCATTTCGTTGAAAACAGAGTTTGGATGAAAGAGTTATGGTCTGCTGATCGTCGTTCAAAACACGCAAAGTTTTATAAAAAAAATTGCAGAACAAGTACATTCTCATGACATGGAAGCCCAGTCAACATTCAGGGAACCTTCTTCTTTGTTTTTCTAATGTGACTGTGACAAGTGTCACTGCGAGATTCGCTATTTTCGTTTGTGAAGGTGAAATTTGTCCAATGACCTCCCCAAGTTGAATTTGGGTTTATGATATTAAGTGCTAGAATTTTTTATTTTTTTAATTAATTAAGGATATATATATATATATATATATATATATATATATATATATATATAATTTCATTTTTATTCAAATCTTAATTAATTTTAATTAACATATCAATTTTGCATATATATATTCGAACCTACCTAAATTCAACATGCATATAATATCACAGTTTCATATTTTTTTACATATGATATGGTCAGCTCGTATATTAAAGCTCGAACATGGTGGGAGCATGAAGGTTTGATTAAGCATATGATGGAACACCTTATGTATATAAATTATGGTAAACCTTATGTAACATATGTAATATCGTGGGAATGTATTAAAGAGTTAATGGTGCAGATATTTCATTATATGTGAAGTCCGGAACATTAAGGTTGGACTGATATATTTCAGGCTTCAAAGGTTGGTTATATGTTGCAAAATAGTGTATGGAAGGTCGAGGTTGAAGTTAGACCCCATGACCTCCCCTCCAACAGCTCGCGCCTCTACCAATGGGACATGGGCCAGTTCCTTGAAAACATATGGGACAACAAAATATTTGAAGTGTAAACAATCCGATAGTTGGGTTTTGGAGGGTGCTAGCCCCGCGGGCCAGCTCCATCCCATATCACCTATCCACCAAAACCATGGGTGCGGAGCTAATACGAAAAATGGTGGAGTTTCTAATTACATTAATTAAACATGTTTAATTTCTAATCTGAAATTACCATTAATATAATCCGCCAAAAACCATGTGGATAAGCACGTAGTTAAGCTCTGATTATCACTAATTAAGCCTCCTACTAATTAGTGGTGCTTTTAGCAGATTTTATATTTTTTACGGATTCCACAGAATTTGTTGGAGTCGTCTTGAGTCTTTCTAAATTTGGAGGAGAAATTGGGGTGAAGTTTGTTTTTTCCATAACTGAGTCAATTTTCGACCAAATTGTGATCAGAAAGGGTTATTCTTGGCTTATTGGTATGCTATGAACACATTGGAATAGGTTTCAGAGGCATAGGAGCTCATATATAGAGGTTTCTGTTTCCTTGAATAGTTTTGAAGCCTAGGGCCACCAGTTGGGAAGGCCATGCCTAGAGCATTTGGTAACCAAATTGAGTAAACAAATAGTGATTTCTGATATATTTTTACATTTTTAACTCATTGGAATAGGTGACAAGAGAATTTGATATGAAGTTGGACCAAGGATATGTAGCCCAGATGGGGTGAAATCCTTCATCAAAACTCTGTTTTAATGGATTAGTTGTGACGGTTTGCTATTATTATGTTTCTGTTGTTTTGAATTTTAAATTAATGCTTTATTCTTTGAGATTCACTCATAAAATTCAGTTTTTATTACCTCTTTGACACACATAAGAAACAAACTAACATGTACATCAAGCATAAGATCAGTATATATATATATATATATATATATATATATATATATATATATATATATATATATATATATATATATATATATGATAATGAAATTAGCACAACAAAACCAACATTCAAATTCAGATCAGTTGGTATGGATGATTACTTAATGGATACGACTGCCATGGAGATAATGTTGTTAGATGCATTCCATAACGATGATCACCTAGTGGATGATGCTCATATTGTTGATATCTTTTTTGAAAGACTTAAATTTTCTTCCACCATTGCTCTCTTTGGACCTGGTGGTCAGTCAAAGTCTACCCAGTTGGGCACAACGATGTTACTGTACAACTTGAAAGAAAATTTTGGCTTGTTGAATGCATGTTTCACAGAAATTTTGAGGTAATTAACCATCAAGTCCCTTATATTTCGAGAAATATTGTCACACAATCAACATTACAAATGGTCAATTTTATGAACGTTAATAATTATTGGCATTGTACATTTAATATTTTTCACTAACTATAGGTTACTCAAAGATAGGTTTCTTTTGAGTGATAATGTCTTGCTTGATAGCTAATAAAAGGCAAAAACTTGTTGAAAATGTTGGGTGTTTACTACATATCATATCATGCATGTCCAAATGATTGTCTTCTATATAGAGGAGAACATGCAGAAAAAGATATGTGTTTGAAATGTGGGCATGACAAGTATGATAAATAAAAAAATTAGGGTAATTCACATGGTCCTCCTTTAAAGATATTGAGGAACATGCCTATAATCCCAAGGATTCAAAGGCTCTTTCATTGCAAAGAATTAGCTATGTTGCAGGGATGCCATGACTCACACAAAAGTGAGTTGGGATTTATTTGAATCCCAACAGATTCAATATCCATGAAGCATATATGTGATACATGACCCAAAAAATTCAAGGAGGAAGTACGAAGTCTACGACTCAACATATCCATGGATGGATTCAACCCATATAACACTGTTACCGATGAAATAGGTAACCTGACCTCAAAACGGGAACTCTAGCCCAAAAACTCTCAAAAAACATGAAAAAACACCCCAAAAAAAAAAAATGTGTCTTCCAGAACGCACTTGTTTTTTTTTTAAGGTCAAATTTCAACATTTTCTAAAATTATGCTAAAAAAAAAAATTGTTTGTTGAAAAAAGGATTGAAAAAACACCCTCAAAACAAAACCAGTTGATGCTGGAATAACAAAAAAAAAATTGTGTCATAATTTTGACACTTGTAACAATGGAATTAAAGACAACATATTAGGACATTTTTTAAAATCGTAAATTTCTAACATTTTTGATAGATGATGTTATATAAACAAATACATGTTTGAAGGGCTTATAATTTTGAACAATTTTCATCCATGTTGTTAAACATAAAATATCTTGACTTTAAACAACCCCAAATTTGTAATTATTTTCAACCATAACCTTAAAGATAAAGGTAAATCTAAAGTTTTTCAATCTTAAGTGTTCAACATACTTGAACAATGAAATTATGGAGAAAATATTAGACTTAACAATTTAAAAAAATGAACAAGTAAATGAAAAAATTATCATTGCACAGAAACAAGTAAGAGTAATTTTAATTTTAAAGAATAAAAACTTATGTTTTTTCAAATTTTAGCATAAGACAAATTTAAATATAATTTCAACCAAAACCTAAAAATCAAGCATCAAAACAAAGTGTTCTGTTTCAATGATGCATATAATTACTAAAACTTTTAAAAGTATCTTATACCAAATGGTAACAATACATAATATCATGGTAATATCACTGCATAATCTAAAAATTCAACATTAGTTTCTATTTTCTATTTTTCTTATAATTAAAATATCAACATTGGTAGATTGAATATAACATAAATTATTTTTGTAATTCATTGTTACATTGTCGATATTCTAAAGAAATGAATTCTTCATAATTAAAACGTATAATCCAACAAACATAGAAATGTCTCAGAACTTCATGAAAAATGAGATGGAAGTCAAAATTTTTATTTCAAGTTACCATGCAAACATCAATTACATAAAAGTGTCTTAGATAGTTATTCAAAATCAGCCATAGGTTCTGGCACACCATCATAATTTACATCTTCAGATGAATGGCTCGATGTAGATGAAGATGATTCATATTCTTCTCTTTCATCAACTAGTGCTCCATCTGAGTCAACATGCATGCCCACCATTTCAGAGTTCAAAAGTCTTGTAGATCTACGTCTACATTCTGCAGAGTCCCATTTCAACAGTAATTGTTCTGGTAGCAATTTGTTCAAAATATTTATGGTTTGCAACTGAAGAGTTCCTCTCTTTGTCAAATTGAAGTCATACACAAGTATGTCAACATCCTCAATTTTAAGACATCTGTACGGCGACGATTTATATTTGTGCCCTTTCTTTTTTTCTTTCTGCCAATTCTTTTTTCCACTACCATCTCTGGCTTGTACACACCATTGAAAGGGTGGGTACTTGTGGCATACCAATGTACATCAACAGCTGTAATCTCTTCATTTTCATTAATGACCTTTATAACCTTGGCAATCCAAAATGGATAGCCAAGTGGATCTTCATCTGCTAACACTGCTATCATGCAACCCTCCTTAAGATCCTGCACAGAACCCCTGTAAAGGTCTTCCATGGCTTCACGTTGTGCACGTGATCTTCTAGAACCAATATAGATTTCTCTTTCCTCTACCTGTGGGAAATTAATAATAGCTTGAGGCTGTTGTTGTTCAACATTGTTTGTTTCTTGATGTTCATGTTAATTTGGCATATTTTGTGGCCAAAAAAAAGGAGTCTTCAAAAGCGTATCCTCATTTAATGATCTTGAAATCATATCACTTTGATTACTGAAAAAAGACTCCCACCAAACTGAATCAGCAACATCGAAGTATTCATATGTATCTCTAATACATCTTTTAATTTCCTCTAGACATTCAAAATAATTTATCTCTCTCTTCTGCCTTCGTGCATTATGGAGTTCGGAAACTGACTGTAATAACAATATCTTTGATGAAAACATTGGACGCTCTGGAATGAACTTCAAAAATGCTAAACTTGATGATGGTCCCCATTCTTCAATAGTTGAATACTTCTTGCCCCATATAAGTGTTATCCCATCAATTTTTTTGATACGAAATTGATGCTGGAAGCTAATGTCGTTAAGTTTTTCAATGCATTTATCCTCACCATGCGATCCAAAAATAAACCTTCGCATGTCAATAGTTTCTTCCAACACATGAAAAACAGGCTCTGGAATGTACGATTTATTAATACATTCAATTAATGATGGCAGGCTCCCAACACCTTTCCTCCTCAATGTTACTGAAAAATGACTAAACATTTGATCAATATGATCATGAGTATGCCCAACAAGAAGGAAACCAACCTTTATCTTTTTAAAAATCCCCAATTCAACAAGCATGTTTAGATACCCAAAAAGAACTTGATTTTTGTTCTCACGACTTGTGTTGAATAATTGTAAATACAAAACTTCAGGAAGAATCCAAGACCAATGAGTAACCACATAATAGATTATAGTTATGGTCAGATTTGCATCATTGTGAATATTTGGAGTTGTGAAGAAAACTCTTGGAAACATCTTCTCATTAAATACCATACAACCAACCAAGTGAAACTGAATGAAATTTTCCTCCTGTAATTTTTTTGGCATGCGGACAAAATGTGGAAGAAGTGTTTTCTTTTGGTCCATACCATCAATTATCAATCCCAGATATTTATTTGGATGATCATAACACTTCTTTCGATGTTTATACAACTTTTTTCTTTCACTTGTTTGCTGATTGTGATGGTCTTGAAGTTCTTTGACAACGGAATATGTACATAAAATAAAAGAAACATATGAATAAATATATTTTCATAGTTGATAAGTATCAAATTTTAAAAAACAATGTTTTGAACACATACCTCTTTTCGCCCCTTGACATTTATCTCTTTTTGCTTTAAGAGAAGCACATGTGTTGCAAATCCCCATCCTTGTCTTCTTAGGAATACGAACATTGTTGAATTCAGTTTTCCATATCCTTGTAAAATAAGAATATGTAATAAAATTACCAATTCCTTCAACAACTTCTCCATAATCTTTGTATAACATGAATATTTCTCGTCTCGAGAAATTATCTGGAATATGTATTGTGTCTTTATTTGGCATACACTCTCCATGATTTGAAAAAAAGTCTTTCATCCATGTCTTAGCAGTATTTGCAAACGGCCCCACCTCCCGTTTATGACGTGCTTCTGAATAATATGTGGGATCCTTTTCCAATCTATCCTGGATTCTTGACAAACGACAATTACCAATTGAATACAACATTTTGAATGCCTTTCTGCAAAGCAATACATTCCCAATATGATAATCATAACCTGCTAGCGTAGATTGCATGCAACCCACTAAATATGAATTTTGCATGCTTTTATTCATTGACATATATGTTTTCCTTTTCTGCAAAGCAAAGTTGAAATCCATATTTTTCAAGCAATCCCTTCGACAACATGCACTTAAAATCAAATGAACGACAAAACTTTTTGTCGTGAGATATTTTGTCCTCGCACTTGTATAACTGGAATGCTTCGGATTGATATGAAAAGGTCTAGTCCTACTCCTAGTTGCAATATTTGCTTGCAACGGCTTCATCATTCCATCATCCTTTGTAAAAGTAGTTTCATCACCATTAGAAGGAATATTATCCCCACTATCATCATCCTCAACATAGTTAAGAAATTCATCAACATCATTGCGTGGAAAATTTTCTTTACCATCATCAGTTGAAGAAAACATTTCACAAGAATCATCGACACTTTTGTAACCCTGACTCAAAAGAAATTCTCCACCATCTTGACCAATGCTTTCAAATTCTTCCCTGGGAGGATTCAATTCTTCATCACCATGAGTGTCTTTGAAATGGTCACTTGGAGAAAATGCAATATTCAGATCTGTGCCTTTAAAATTATCATTTGCAAGAAACTCTTCATCCTCCCCTTCCTCAGTGGCGCTCTCATAATCCTTGGGATTAGGCATAAGTTGAAGCCTTGAATTTGTATTCACTAGAATTTCTTCACCCTGCCCCTCCCCTTCCTCACTAAAGCTCTCATAGTCCTTAGGATTGGGAATAAGTGAATGCCTTGAATCTATATTTATTGGAAATTCTTCATCCCCCCCTTCATCAGTGGTGTTGGCATAATCCTTAGGATTAGGACGAAGTGGATATTTTAACGCTGCAAATTCTTCATTCCCCTCTTCCCCAGTGGTGCTGACATAATCCTTAGGATTAGGACGAAGTGCATATTTTTACTTTGCAAATTCTTCATTCCCCTCTTCATCTGTGGTGCTGACATAATCCTTAGGATTAAGACGAAGTGGAAATTCTGACTCTGGAATTTTTTCGTCCCCCTCTTCATCAGTGGTGCTTGCATAATCCTTAGGATTAGGACGGAGTGGAAATTTTGACGCTGTAAATTTTTCTTTTCACTCTTCATCAGTGGTGCTGGCATAATCCTTAGGATTGGGATGAAGTAGATGTTTTGACTCTGAAACATTATCATTCCCCTCTTCATCAGTGGTGCTCGCATAATCCTTACGATTAGGACGAATTTGATATTTTGACTCTGGAAATTTTACATCCCCCTTTTCATCAGTGGTTCTGGCATACTCCTCAGGATTAGGACAGAGTGGATATTTTGACTCTACAGATTATTCATTCCCCTGTTCATTTTTTGTTCTCATATAATCCTTAGGATTAAGTTGAAGTGGATATTCTTCATCTCCCTCTTCATCAATGGTGTCCTCATAATCCTTGGGATTAGGACGAAGTGAAACTTTTGACTCTGGAATTTCTTCATCATGCCCTTCATCATTGTTGCTTTCATAATCCTTAGGATTAAGAGTAAGTGGTATAACTAGCGCTCGATTTTTTGACTCTCTATTCATGGTGAACGAACTCTCGTTATATTCATCACTCTGAATAGAGTTGTTGCGTGACGAAGATGTTGATGTTCTAGAAAGAAAAACTTCGTTATCAGAAGAAACCATGGCTTCCAACAAGAATAGGTTGAATGATACAAATTCCTCTCCCACTTACAATATATAGCTTAAAGACTAAAAATTTCCCTCCAAATTTTCCCTCCAAAAAAATTCGCGAAAAAATTTCCCTCCAAAAATTCCCTCCAAAAAAATTCGCGAAAAACTTTAACTATTTTAACTATAATGACTACATGTAAATATTTTAAATTTTTTATTTTAAACTTACGTTATATTCATCTAAAATATATCTCAAAATTTTTTAATATACTGTTGGTCTTCAAATATTTCACCATACTTTCTATTCAAAATATCCACAAAATATTCCTTTCATGCATGTCTTTGAAACTAAAATAATTTTCTTATTTGAATGGTTTAAGATTGACTACATGTAAATATTTACAAAAATAACATGATGTAAATATTAACTATTTAAACTATAATTAACTACATGTACATATTTTAGATTTTAAAATTTAATCCCATGATTTTAAACATTGATTACATATAAATATTACCTATGATAACTAAATACAAATATTAACTATTTTATCTATAATATTAAATATAATTAAGTACATGTTAGTATTTCATATTTTAATTTTTAATCTGAGATTATATTTGAATTATTCAACATTCAGTACATGTAAATATTAAATAAAATATTAATTATGATAACTACATGCAAATAATAAGTATTTTAACTATAGTATGAACTATAATAAATTAAATGTAAATATTTTAAATTTGAAATTTTAATCCCACATTCATTAAACAGTAAACCAATCAGACAATATATGATATTTAAAAGGAATGATTGTTTCTATTCATCACATCACATCAAGTTTTCTGGTAATTGTTAGAGCAAATTTCTGGAGGTGTTGCGTTGGCATTGGTAACTTCGTGGAGGCATTGCATTGGCATTGGAAGCTTTGTGTCGCTATTGGTAATTTTGTGGAGGTGTTGCATTGGCATTGGTAACTTCGTGAAGGCATTGCATTGGCATTGGAGGCATTGTGTTGCTATTCGTAATTTTGTGGAGGCGTTGTGTTGGCATTGGTGACAACAACTTCTTGCATTTCAAAGGTTAGTTTTCCTTCTATTCTGTCAATTTAGAGATGATTTTGGGAAAAATCTGTTTTTCTATAGTTTTTTTGTGTTCAAAAACTAATTTTTTAAGGTTTTTAGGTTCAAAAACCTTGATTTTTTAATATTTTTGTAGTGAAGAAAATGCAAAAAAAACTAAATTTTTTAGGGTTTTAAGAACAAAAATTTAGATTTTTTTTCTTTTTTAAGACTTATAGGTTCATTTACACATAAAAATCCATAAAACGACCATGCACATAAAAAAAAAGTAATATTATAACATTTTTTATTTGTATTTTTTTTATCATAAATATATCAGTGATTTCGTTATTTAAATTTTTTTTTATTTGAGAATTTTTTTATTTTATATTTTATTTTATTTTTTTAATTTTAGATCTTTGTTTTATTTTTTTAATTTTAAATCTTTAATTTTTTTTTCTTTATTGTTTTGTTATATATATATATATATATATTGTATTGCGATATATATATATATATATATATATATATATATTAAAACAAATGTTTCTTTTTTATAATTTATTATATTGTTTTTTTTTTTAATTATATGTTCTTTAAAAATCAAACATTATTTTGATTTACTAAATTTTTTTTTTTTTTTTTTTTTATTAGTAATATTTTTTTTTAAATTGTAGAATTAAAAAAATAAATAAAAAAAATTTAAAAAAAAACATTAAATTTTTTATTTTTATGGTGCCGGCCGGCCGGCCGGCGCCACGGGCGCGGCCCAGTCTCCTCCCAGCCCCCGCCTTGGCCGAGGGCCGATTCCCAGAATCGGCCCTCGGCCATGGGGGGGCGCCGGGAGGCTGTCTGGGCCGCCCTCGTGGCGCCGCCCGGCCGACCCGGCAAACAATTATAATGTTTTTTATTTTTTATTTTTATTTATTTTTTTAATTCTGTAATTTTGTTTTTTTAATTGTTTTTTTTTTATTTTTTTTTAAATTTTTAAAATTTTTAATTTGTGTTAACAATTTTGTTTTTAATTTTGTTTTTTTTTTTAATAATTTTGATTTTTAATTTTTTTGTTTTTTTTAATAATTTGTTTTAAGAAAACATTTTATAATTTTGATTTTTTTTAATTTTATTTTGTTCTTAAATTTTTTTTTTTTAAATAATTTGTTTTAATAAAACAATCATAGAAACATTGTTATATATAAATATAAAAAAAAAACTGTTATATAATATAATAAAAACATTATTAAATAATAATTGTTAAAAATTTCAAAATATAACAAATATATATATATATATATCAAAAAAAAATACAATATAATAAATTAAAAAAAAAACATTTGTTTTAATATAACAATATAAATTAATTAAAAATATATATATAACAATACAATTAAAAAAATAAAAAATTATATAACATTATAATATTTGTTATAAATAGTTAATAACTTTTTTGTTTTTTTTTAAATATTAAACACAAACTGAAGTTTAAAAATACTAGTTTATTTTTTTAAAATTATTTTATACAATTTAAACACATTTTTAATTTTTTTATAAAATGTATTCAAAACATATTATATAGATATATATACATATGATTTATAATATTTTGTTTTTAAATGAAAATTTTTATAGTTAATTTTACTACTTTAATTTCAAACTATTTAGTTTTAGAAATAAATTTTGTTTATTAAATTTATTTTATCCGCAATATTTTTCCATTAACTAATATATATATATATATATATATATATATATATATATATAAATATATCAGGAAAATGGCATCAAAAAAGATTTCTGTGAATGTTTCTACACCTAGGGCAGCAGCTCCCAAATCTACGGCAGCAGCTCCCAAATCTACAGCTGCAGCTCGACGCACTATGGATACAACTCCCAAATCTAAAGTTGCAGCTGAACGCACTATGGACACTATTGGACGCAATAAGGATATTGTTGCACACACTAATAAAATTCAAGCAAGTGGGGCACCAGGTTCATTAAAGGTTATTTCTGATTGGAAAAACGCCAAGGAAATAGATAAAACCGATTTCTCATGGTATCTTGAAGACAGTGAAACGGAGGTTGATATACACATCTATATGATTTGTGGTATGATTGACTTAAATGAGAAATATGAGGTGATGGGCAGAGTACGAGACATATGTATGGTCCCGAATACAAACACTATTTATGTTCTTGTAAGGGAGGCTCAGAAACGTGAGAAGGTTAGATTTCGTCTATCAATCGTCAAGTACGACACAGATGAAATAACTTCAAAATTTTCTGAAGAAATAGCAAACAACATTGCAAATAACATTGTAAGTATGCTTATTTTTATTTCCTCTATGCATTATTGTAAGGATGATTCAATTTTATATAAATTATTGATCATTGACATGTTTTATTTTGTTTCATAGGATTTTGTTCCGAGTCTTTCAAACATGTTTGATGGTATTTATATGTTGGTGCCAAATGTTATGGATGTGATCAAAACTTTCCACAAAGACAAAGTAGAGGAAAGGATATTGAAGCAAAGAGCAATAGCTCGTGACACTGCAACAGTACAAAGAAGGGATCAACCAAGTGTGACTAAGGTGGGTCAATCTAGTAAACTTAAACATGTTTCTTCTGAAGGTGTCGAACATGAAACAGAAAATTATGATAGAATTAGAGAGGAGGAGATGAGAACTATTGTGCAAAAGAAGAAAACAGATCAGACACCAAAAAGAAAAATTGCCAAAGATCTCTCTCTTGTACCTCATGAAAGAGAGCTTGTTTATAAAGAAACTGATATGTTATCCAATAAGACTAGGAAATCAAATATTGGTGAACTTGTAAAGGTCGTGAGCAGTAGTGAAGAACAAATTGAAAGCTCTTACGGAAGCAGAGAAATCATAACACCAGGTGCTAAGTTAGAGGATGGCATTATTAAAACAAAACAAAATGCTATTCGAAAAGAGTTGAGGAAGAATAAATTAATTCTTGGTGGCCAAACATTTGAGCTTAATGTTAACCAATTTTATGGCTCAGATGAAGGACAATCTCAATATCAAATTAGAAAGGCCCATCACCTACATGTACATAATCTGAAAACATTGTTCAGGTTCAATCCATATGCGCATGTGGTGGATTATGTGGTTCTTGTCGATCCATGTCAGGTTCCCAACAAACAAGAATTTGACAAGGAAAAATGTTTTGATTATAAATATTATGTAATTGGAGGAAACCATTCAATAGAGGCTAAAAGACAATTGATTGCAGAATATCCCAATAACTATCTTTTTCAAACAGTGAAATGCATCATTTATGCTGGCTTAACAGAAATGGAATCAAAGTTATTGGCATGGGATCATAATGCAGATAATGAGTACAGAATTAAAATGACTTTCATCCAAAGGGTCAGATTTATTCATAATGAATTCATAGAAAAATGTCGTGGGGATAAGACACAAGTTAGTGTAGCATTTCGAAAGGAATGTTTAATGGAAACAGGTTATCAAATTGATGAAAAAAAAAGCAAAAGATGTAAAATTGAATACAAATATCTTCAGAGGCACAGACAACATTTTTCAGTTGGCATTTAGAACTGGGGAGGTATGGGATTTGATTGATGAGATTTTTGATCGATGGGAGAATATTTCCATAAAAAATCAGAAAGTTAGAAAGAGTAAACCCATAATATGTACCAACAGTAAGGGGGGTCTTGAAATGAAGCAGCTTCCATAGGATATGACTATTACACCTTGAAGAACAATGCAAGGTGTGAAGGATGATAAATTAGTCAAATCAGTATTAGCCCGTGTGAAGTCGAGTGAATTATCAATGGAAGAAATGTGTGCAGAATTTCAAAAGTAAGTTTCTTGAATTATTTCTTTCATTATAATTTTATTTTAAATAAAACATAATGATGTTGGTAGAATCTGTTATACATGTCAATATATTAACGTTTTTAACTTGATTTATTCAGTCAGAAAACTTTTATGAAAATACAAGAACACATGGTTAAAATGTTGAATGAATACAGTTGGGATGATGTTGTACGCAACTACCCAGAAGCAAGTTCTACATCAACACTAAAAGAGTTTTATATTGCATTCAATAAGGTATGTTGATTTATAAATTTATTTTATTCATATTTTAACTATTTTTATTTTATTACTTGTACATATCTATATATATATATTTTTATGTCATTAAAGATGTCGAAGAAGGATGGAAATGGAGTACCAGATACTTTCAAAAGCTTTATTGAAAAAATTAAGATGGAGAACATGAGAAGGAAGCGTCTTATGAATGTTGAACTAGATCCTACTCTTAATCATTACATTTGGAATGGGCTCGACAATGTCCAATATCAAATAATATAAGGTGACTGTGAAGACATTGCATCACTAATACCTAAAAGGGAATATGGCCTAGTTATTGCAGATATTCCTCATGGTTTCAATTTCCCGGACATTGAATATGATAGAGAACCATATACTTATCAAACTTTTAGTAAAGTGGTTATGGGTTTTCAAGAAGTGACAACATCACCACTTTGGCAATTTGTGACATTTCATTCAGACACACAGTTTCCAATGTTATTAACAAGCTTCAAGGGTAAAGCAAACTCAAGGATGCAACTTACATGGTAAGATTTTGAAATTGTATGTTTGATTCCTCCTAAATTTTTTTATTCATGTAAAATTTAATTGAACTTTTATAATGTTATGTAACAGGCAAAAGTCAAATATTGTTTCTTCTAAAGATCAACCTATTATAAATGATTGTGAGTTCATCCATGTTGAATGTTGGACAAAAGAGGTAGCTATAAGAATATTATTATGAATCGAGTAGATGGGAAGAGTCATAGTGAAGTATTGGTTTATGATGCAGTGGTAAGAAAACTAACATATCAAAATAAAGATGCAAAAGGAGATATAGTTAAAATTTATCAAAAACCACAAGCATTGATTAACTATCTTATAAATCTATGTTCAAATGAAGGAGAATGGGTTTTTGATTTATTCTCAGGTTCAGGTAAGTTTTAATATACAAATTTAAATTTTAATATTGTCTTTTTTACTTTTTATGTCTCCATACTAATTTTCTTACTTATTTTTTTTGTGCTTGATGATTAGGTACAACACTAGCATGTTGTCTACAAAAAGGAAGAAATTGCATTGCCATTGAGAAATATCCAGTTCAATGCAAATTTATTCAACAAAGAATTAACGCTCTTAAATTCCTTCAAGATGCGAAACAAGAAGTTGGTTTGAGGAAAGGAGATTTTAATGAATCACGTGTGGCAAAAAAAGCAAAGGAACCTCAACCACCATTATATGGAATGATTAGAAAGGGACACTTTGGAAGATTTTCTGACATGAAAGATCCATTAGAAGACGACGATGATCAAAATGAAGAAGCAAATGTTGCGGAAGAAGCCATCAATGCTACTCTAGATGATGTTGAAGATGTATTAGTTGATATTGTTGATGATGTTTAAGTTATGCTTGCAAACAAAGCTTATTTTTTAGAACTACTAATCAACTTTACTTGTAATGTTTAGACTTTGATATTTTATGAGAAAAACCCCTTTTTTTTGCAAAAAACATGTGATTGCTATTATTTTTTGACATAAAATTCAATAAAAGTGTTGTTTTCTTAAGTTTTTTTGTTAAAATTCTCCCAAAAAATTAGTTTATTTAACATGTTTTTTTCAACAAAAACTCTGTAAAAGTGTATTTTTTGCATTGTATTTATATTGAAAAATTGTATTTTTTTGTCATATGGTTCAAAATATTTGTTTTTTAGCGATAATTTTTTGATGTGCATTGAAAAATTATTTAACAATACATAAACATGTGGAAAATATAAACTTTAGAATATTGACCTTTTTTCCATCTTTTATGTATGTGAAAAAGTGAAGATATCATTACAAGTTTTTATTTTAAAAAATATATATATTTTTATTTTTAAAACACAAGTACATAAATGCACTTAAAAATAAACATCTCACAGAAGAAGAAGACATTAAAAAAATTACAGTGTCAAAATCAATCCTATAAAAAAAATGTTGGTGATGATACACCACCACTATTCAAAATTGACATAAAAAACACCACTTTAAAAAAAAAAAAAAATTATTAAAATAGAAAAACAAAATGAAAAAAAATTAAAGTGCCAAAAACATGCTCAATTTTTTTTTTCTTGATTCTGCATCGCCACTTTTTCAAAATCAGGTGTTTTTCTTGATATTTCAAAAAGTAGGTAACATTGAGGTTACCTATTTCATCGGTAACATTGTTATATTCCCTCCAGAACACCAACTATTCTATTTGGCCTATAGTAGTGATCAATAACAATATCCCCTCATGGTTTTCGTTGAATAAGGAACATCTTATGTTGGCTCTCATAGTCCCTAATAGAAGACAAGTGAAGAATATGGATGTCTACTTACAACCACTGGTAGATGAACTGAAGGACTTATGGGATGGGATAAATGTATTCTATGTATCAATAACCATCGCAATGTAGAGGAGTTTTATGTTGTTTGTCATATGTTCTTACACGACACATGATTATCCAGACTTAGGAGTTTGATCTCGTAAATTACAGGTTTATTTATTTTTTTATATACGTAAAAATATTCTTTCACATATTAATTTAATTCATTGTACTAGTTTTGATCTTCATGAAATTATTTAACGTGCCATGCATATTATATACAAAAATCTCTTAGGTCTTATGACAAAAGGGTATTCTAGATGTAAATGTTTTGTACCTTCTCTGAACGCTAGATGGTCCAACGACCTATGAAATCCAGTATATGACTGCACCAGGGTATTCCTCCCAGAAGAACACGGTTATAGAAGAGAAACATTTGCTTTCAATTTAAATGAGAGAGAACCCAAAGGCATAAAATAATGACACTAGCTTAATGGCTTAAATCATATGAGAGAGAGAAGGAGAAGGAGTTCATTGAAATGTTTGATTCAAATGGGGAGCGTATGTTCGATGATCCAAAATTCTTCAACCCCTGTGTTTATAAATTTCCCATTGGGATGAAAAGGAAATCTATCTTTTATAACCTCCCATATTGGGAGTATCTTAAGATTACCCACTTATTAGATCCCATGCATATATTTTAAAATGTTTCATCTTCTTTATGGAGGGACATATCTTCTAAAAAAAGTTTCACATTGTTTGTTAGGAAAAATATTATTACTTTAAAAAAATAAAAGGAAACATTGGCCAAGACAATTAGAAAGTACATGATCAGAGGTTGGTCTCTCAAATTGGTATTTCAAGGAAGGTGGCGTCCCATGGATTTAAAAAAAAGATGATATTTCTTTAACAAAGGAACTTATAATGGGTGTGAGGGTGCCCTATTCATATGGGTATTCATATGGACTTGCAAGTTCATCTTCCAATCTGCCTAGTAGATGAGGTTGAATTAGTTGGGGTGGTTTCTTGTCGTTGGATGTTCTTCTTAGAGAGGTACACGAAGAAACTGAAATTTTTTGTTCGATAAAGGGAAAAACCAGAGGGGTCTATGGTCGAGGGGTACATATCGTATGAGCCTTTCTATTATTCTAATGAGTACATCAAGCAGATCAAGAACACACCATGTGTGGTGATTTGGGATGATGAAAGGGATGAAGACAAAAGAGAAGGGGAGCTTCTCCAAATGAATGGAAAAAAGCACTGTTTAAAGAGTTTAAGCGACTTGTAATTTTTCAAATTTACACAAAGTAAATATTCATGTTGAACTTCGATATAATGTATATTTTGATCTCATATGTACTATATGTCGGTTTCATTTCATCAGCGAATGCATAATTTGAAGAAATCAATAAATTCGTTCTTTATAATTCTGAAGTGACACGATCGTGGTTCGCATTGTACGAACAAAAAAGGATCAAATGGGATAGTGACAGGAAATAATTTAGATGGTTGAATGGTATAAGCGTGCCTTTTCCCAATCATTTAAATGGAAATATGTCAATTGTATTCCCTGATAGTTGGGTTGTTGACCAAATCAGAGAGAAATACGATGAAATTGGTCATTACCCTCGTGCTAAAGAGGATGCGCTAAACGTAGGGATTTTGTGTAGAAACACGGTAATAATATATTTATGTACATTTTAAGCTTAATAATGCACCTTTGAATTGTAATATCTATATTTTATAATTTAACAGTTAGGTTATTAGACACATGGCACTATGATTTTTTAAATTTTTTATAGGTGCATTTGTTCCCATCCATGTGGGAATATGGACACCATTTTCACACAGAAAATGCCAATCATGGACACATGACACAAGGTCGTGGTGTTGAAGTCGAGTTTAATCAATCTAGTTGAGCTAGCCATCGTTATCAAAACCTAGTATGAGGGATGTTAGGTTACATCAGAAAGATACAAGAGATCATTGAAGTGCACTTCTCTTCTTTCCAATGTGTTATTTTTAGGTGCAAGTTGTGGGACACCTTTGATCGAAATAATGTTAAGGATGTTCACAATAGTAGGCTGATATGTATTAACTCTAGAAAGATGTGAGATGAAGCTAAGGAGCCTTATGTTTTCCCCAAGCACTGGAACCAGATGTTTTTTTACCCACCTGTGCTAGATAAGGATTAATGGTTTGTATTGATACATGACCCTAGATCAAAACATATTTTTGAGAACAATAGTGTTATCATGCCAAGTGATCTAGAAGATAATGAGGGTGATCATGATAATAGAGAGCGATATGGTACATGTTTTATTTCATCATTTATACTATTTGAGATGGTTTTTTTTATAAAGAATAGGACTTAACCTTATAATTAAGACTCTTTTTTTCCAAACATTATAATATTTATTTTGAATTACTTGGTTTGCATTGTGTTAATGTTAAAATCATTTCACTTGATAATTTGCAATTATGTTGATCCCGATTTTAAAAATTTATTAATGTATATTAAATTATGGAATGTAAGATCATAATAAAATAATGATAATTCTAAAAATGAATTTATTTTCATTATTTTATAAAAAAATTTATGTTACCAAAGTTCATATTATTCTAGATTTACTATTTTACAATTCTTTATTTCTATACAAATTTACAATTTTACAATTATGGTAATTTAATAATATGTACAGTATACATTTTACTTACGGTAATTATTGCTCAAAATAGACAATTAATTTACAAATTTACAATTTTACATACAATTAAAAGTAAAATATCAATTACAATCATGATACACACAATTACAATTAAAATTTTATAAATTTACAAATTTTACAATTTTAATAAAATTGAATCATGATAATAGATACAATTACAATTATAATTTTACAATTTCACAATATAGTTACAATTTTACAAATATTTTATATACAATTACAAATAAAATTAAAATTACAATTACAATTACAATTTTACAAATATTTTACATATAATTACAACTAAAATTATAATTTTACAATTTTATATACAATTACAATTACACAATTTTACAGTTACCAATACATAATATTTAATAAAAATTATGATTTAATATTAAAAAGAAACATCATGATCATGATAACTATCGCACAAACATCATATTCTAAAATACACATTAAAATTTGCTAACATCATCTAATCATCATGATCATGATCATCTAACAAAACACAAGCATTGTATAACATCATCACAACACAAACATGAAATATACATCTCATGTCAAATAACTGTTATCACATACACATCTATCAACAAGCACATTAAATGAACATATCTAACATGACCTAACAATATACATATCATGATGAAAACCAACATGTAAATTAATTACATAAACACAAAGATAAAATACATGCACCATATATATATATAATGTCAAAACTATACAACTGAAATAGAACTGCATATAAATGTGAAATATCTGGTGGTACTACATCAATTCTATAACTAGTACTCGAGGCCTACTCATTCAATGTTTCCTCATGCTTAGATGGATGTGCCTGCTCAATCGGACATGCCTTCTCAATCGATGGTGCTTGTTGATCAGATGGACGTGCCTACTCAGGAGATGCCTGCTCAGATGGTGTCTGTTGAGGAGGTGCTTGTTGAGATGGTTCAGCCTTCTTAGTGGATGGTGCCTGCTCAGAAGATTCTTGCTCAATACTAGATGTTGGCTGCTCATATCTGGCATGAGGTGAAGGAGGAGGAGGTGGGTTACTATAATGATCACTCCCCTCGTGATCATGATCATCCGATGAGTTGTTGTGTCACGCATCTCCATGGCAGCTATCCCTCCTAGCCGCCAGTAGCCCGAAAGATTCGAAGATATGATGCATAAGGCTCATCATATCATGCAACATGTCCGTCTAGAGATCTTTTAGCGTAATATCAGCCTTCATCTCTTTGATCGTCACACAACTGAATCCCTCATCAAACAGGAGTCTACACAGTTCGTCACCCAACTCCATTCTGAATCAGATGTTTTCCCTATGCTGCATCCCCACAGGTATTTTCACCCTAGGAGGTCTGTCACCCTGATTTGCGGCCTTCACCATCTCCTTATCATCTACAATATCATCCATTGGGGGTGGAATCATGTCCCCAACGAATGTGCCAATATCTACAAAATATATAGTACACAAAAATAATTATACAATTTCAGCAAACAATTTAATAAAACAATTTAAAGAACGTGATAGAATAACTTTTATTCTAGTTAATTAAGACAATAAAATCAAACTATATTAATTTAAGGAAAACACTAATATTACCTCTAGCATCTGGTGGCTCATCATGTATGAAGAGGATGTTGGTAGACCCTCGCCAATCCAAACCCGTGTAAGGACAAGACACCATCACAAACATGTGATCATGAACACTTGCTAGAAGCTCTAGTGCATCACTAGATATCCTGGTCGGATACTTAGACATGCCCCTCTTGGGCATCATCTCACCCAACATTTGCATTCGTACATGTAACATCAACCTACGAGGCTGGTGGACAAAAGCAGGCCTCGTCTCTAGGAACATCTCAAGAAATAAATAAAATAACTCTGAAGCAAAAGGGAAGGTCAACCTCCCAAGCACCTAAGAATGAAATCTATCTAATGTTATACAAAAATGCCACAAAAAAATGGTATACCATCTCACAAGTCGTGGCGTTTGGAATAAATAATCATCATAAAATAAAAGAGGGAAATTAATGCATTTCCCATTGCTAGTGTAATGTACAATGGTCATCAGTAGTAGTGAGAGACACCTAACCTCCTCTAGACCAAACAAAACAATGCGTAGTTGACTAGTAGACACCTGAAAATCTGCAGGAGAAATTATATCGTCCCTAATGTATCTCTGGGAGTAGGCCAATTGACTCCCTGCTCCAAAACTTGTGGGGACATCTGGGAACTGGGAAAAATGTTGCCCTCTCCTAGATAGGCCAATAATAAAATAAATTTCCTCCTCTGTGCGTTGATACCACTGGCCAGGACCGACCCGAAAATCCTGTCGATGGACATCCCACCTGTAGATGAACTGTCCTAATAACCCACTCTGTCCCTTCAGTGATGTAGCCTCCTCGTAGAACTTAAGGAGGCCTACCTCCCTTGAGAGTAACTAGGTGGGTGTCGTAATAGGACGAGGATACAAAATTCCCCCCCTCCTGTGCCTCCCACTGTTGTATCATGTTATAATTGTCCTCCCTTTGCTCTTGCTGTTCCCTTTCCTCTCTTGATTTACATCGTTGAATGATTCACATATTAAATACATCATCCTCCCTCATACATAAAACCTGAATTTTTTTATTAAATTACAAATTTATTTACAAATATATAAATATAACTTTTATTGAAAAAAAAACATTCGGTGTGCCAAAAAAAATAGTCACGCACCACCACCACCGGTGCGTACCTGTCTATCATGCACCACCCACTATGCGCATGAAAAATCTTCAAGCACCGCAAAAAAAGAAAATATTCTTGTGCGATGCATTGATCAAACTATCCATGGAGGGGCAGTTGTTATAGCACAAAACACCACACACTGGCATTTACCACTGGTGGTGGCTGTGTGTTCCCTTAATATGGGCGCACAGGGGAGTTATGTCTATTTTTACATAATGCCCGATGTGTTCCAGTAACGACCACACCAACATACATTGAGTGTTATTTTTTAAAATTTTAAATTATCGGTATGACCGACAACTGACACCCACCGCACTATTTTATTTTTATCGATGTGATTTTTCTCGATACCTCATTGGATCGCCCAATGTAGTTTCCGTTAACACCATTCGCGCTATGGCCTACATATTTACAGGGAGAACCGCGAATGGCTCGAAAGCATCGCGCATAATTTTTTGTTTTTAACAGTGAATTTTAAGTCAATTTAAGAAATCAATCAGCTAAAAGATTAAGTTTGTGAGAAACAAAGTAGATTACTTGCACATTTTCTCATCGAGGAGACATATTTGCAACAGAATAATGAAAATAAAATTTGAGCACCATTTTGCAAAATTATAACTCCACATAGTGAGCAATGGACGATAGCAATCTGGGCAGTGGGAGCATAGATGCCAAGGCACCTCAAATAAGAAAAACTCACACCAGTTCTTGAGAGCTCGATAATGTTGTAACAAGTAAAAATGAAATTTTTAGGGCCGGTATTTTTTTTCAAATTAACTCTTTTTCTGTGCACTCAATTATGAGACGCACCAGGTGGTTGTATCAATGGTGAACCACTCTTCTTTACGGTGCGCTAAATTACTGAGACGCACCAGGATGATTTGTACGAAGAACATAATGTCTCGTTGTGTCATTTGATAGTATGCATTAGTGTGCTTTATATAAAACATACTGGTGCGTTGTATGTGTGAAGTGCACCTTTGTTTTTTTAGTACTTAAAAATAACTCTCCAACACTTCTTTAGCCTCTAATATGCATCGGTGCATTAGATAAATATCAAGCTCACCATTGCGTGTTATGATTAGAAATGCACCGAATAAAAAAATTCCGAAAAAACCTCCACCTGCCAACCTCTTGTAGTAATTAGGGGAATTTTGAGGTCTAAAATGGGCCTCCTAAGAAAAATGTACAACCAAAATAAAATTTATAAGAACCAATAGGATTCAAGATGATGATGTCAACCATGGGGGATGATTCACCATTTTTTAAGTAAAAGGGTGAAAATATTTAAAAATAATAAAATAATAAAACTTCATTTTAAACTTGTATTTTCAACTTATCTCCCAAATTTTTTACTCAAATTTCGAGCAGGAGTACTCATTGGATGTAAAATTTAATTCCTCATCCAAGAAGTACCCATTTTGCATACTTTTGATGGACCCTGCTACATGAAAAAATAGAAATACATGAAAACACGTGATTTCAATCATATTTTTCATGTATTTATATTTTTTCGTGTAGCAAGGTCCATCAAAAATATGAAGCATGGGTACTCCTTGGATGAGGAATTAAATTTTGCATCCAACGAGTACTCTGCTCGAAATTTGAGTAAAAAAATTGGGAGATAAGTTGAAAATACGAGTTGAAAAAGTAGTTTTTTCTTTTTTCCCTCTAAAATATGATGATGTAATCAAATATTAATTTATTATTTCTAATATTATTTTATAATTTCCTTAGGAGGCCCATTTTAGACCTCAAAATTCCCCTAATGGACCTTCTCTACAAATTGATTCAGGGTTATTTTTATAAGGGCTTCCTCAAAAACATCCGCTAGAGGGTATTTTCCTTGTAGTGATTTAAGGGAGAAACAACATTAGAATAGCACAATAAGAAAATACATCAATAGACACGGATATACCCTAGAAACCATGAAGGGAAAAACCAAAAAATGTTAATTTTATTAAATGTTTCATGAGGGTGTTCCTCCCTCACTCAATGGTTGCAAGGGAGTCCATCCCTTGACCATTTTTAAAAATCTTAAAAACAAATATCATCTTAAATTCAACATAACTATCTAGAAGCCATTACACTAATCATGATATTCTTTACCCATTAATTCCTTGAGTACTTGTGTCTTTGTGGAAAAAAATTTCCCTACAATGGGTTATCTTGCATTTTATGATCCCTTAATCTGCAAGAACCATTAGTTCATTGTCTGTAATAATGTTAAATTTAATCCATCCAACGCATAATTCACAACCATTTTCTAAAATTACTACCATCATCAAACTCTAACATCATGATTATACTAAATCCTTACTATATATTCTTCAACCATATTTTCATGTGCATAATTAAAATGTACACAAATTATTGAGACATTTTTTTTTTATTGACATCACACATGAATTAATTAAAAGAACATATATATTATATATCATTTTACGGATTCAACTCTGTTAAGTAAGTCATTAATCTATGACGATCTCCATGAGAGGTAGTCATAACTGACTAATTTCTCATGATTTTTTGAATAGTACACATAGCACCCATTGCATCGGGTGATGGTCACATGGATGAAGAAGTGGGATTGAAACTAGTGAAATGAATCACATAGCGTCAATCATCACTTCTGGGACTTGCACCTAGTAACCAGGACTTCCCGAGAGGTCACCCATCCTAGAACTCCTCTTTCTCAACTGCGCTTAACTGTGGATTTTTTCCCCACAATCAAGCCGCTTAGCGTGGTACCCCATTTGCAAAACTTTAGCAAGTATTCTACCTCATGAACCACTCAAGTAGAACTCCCTTTACTCTTTGTATTTAAGTATGAGGGGTTTATATAGTACATTATATTAGATATCAAATTTGGGATTCAACTGTGTTAAGTGAGTCATTCATATATGACCATTTCCATGAGAGGTAGTCGTAACTGACTAGTTTCTCATGATTTTTTTAAATAATCCTCTTTGCACTCATTGCATCGGGTGATGCTCACAGGGGTGAAGAAGTGGGATTGAAACTAGAGAAATGATTTACATAGCGTCAATCATCACTTTCAGGGCTTGCACCCGGTAACCAGGACTTCCTGGGAGGTCACCCATGCTAGAAATCCTATGGCTTGAGTGCGCTTAAGTGTGGATTTTTTCCCCACAATCAAGCCCACTTAGCTTTCTACCCTATTTGAAAAACCTTAGCAAGTATTGTGCCTCATCAACCATTCAAGTAGAGCTTCCTTTGCTCTTTGTATATAAGTATGAGTGGTTTCTGTAGTGCAATATATTAGATATCATTTTTGGGATTCAATTGCGTTAAGTAAGTCATTCATCTATGACCATTTCCATGAGAGGTAATCGTAACTAACTAATTTATCATGATTTTTTGGACTAAGTCATTCATCTATGACTATTTCCATGAGAGTAGTCGTAACTCACTAATTTCTCATGATTTTTTGAATAGTCCACTTAGCACTCATTGCATTGGGTGATGCCCACAATGGTGAATTAGTGGGATTGAAACTAGTGAAATGAATGACATAGCGTCAATCATCACTTCTGGGGCCTGCACTCGGTAAGGAGGACTTCCTAGGAGGTCACTCATCCCATAACTCCTCTGGCTCAAGCGTGCTTAAATGTGGATTTTTTCCCCACGATGAAGCCCACTCAGCTTGATACCCCATTTGAGAAATATTATCAAGTATTGTGCCTCATAAACCATTCATGTAGAGCTCCCTTTACTCTTTCTATTTAAGTATGAGGGGTTTCTGCAATGCATTATATTAAATATCATTTTTAGAATTCAATTGCATTACGTAAGTCATTCATCTATGGCCATTTCCATGAGAAGTAGTCGTAACTCACTAATTTCTCATGTATTTTTAAAGAGTCCACTTAGAGCTCATTGCATCGGGTGATGTTCAGAGGGGTGAATAAGTGGTATTGAAACTAGGGTAATGAATCACAAAATGTCAATCATCACTTTTGGGGCTTGCACCCGATAACCAAGACTTACAGGGAGGTCACCCATCGCATAAATCCTCTGGTTCAAGCATGCTTAACTATGGATTTTTTCCCCACAATCAAGCTGACTTAACCTGCTACCCCATTTGAAAAATATTAGCATGTATTGCGCTTCATGAACCATTCAATTAGAGCTCCCTTTACTCTTTTTATTTAAGTATGAGGGGTTCCCGAAGTGCATTATGTTAGATATCATTTTTGGGACTCAACTGCATTTAATAAGTCATTCATTTATGACCATAACCATGAGAGGTAGTCGTAACTGTCTAATTTCTCATGATTTTTTGAATATTCCACTTAGTGCTCATTACATCAGGTGATGCTCACAGGGGTAAACACGTGTGATTGAAAATAGTGAAATGAATCACATATAGTAAATCATCACTTACGAGGCTTGCACTCGGTAACCAAATATTCCCAGGAGATCACCCTTCCCAGAACTCCTCTAGCTCAAGTGAGCTTAACTATGGAATTTTTCCCCACAATGAAGCCCACTTAGTTTTCTACCCCATTTTCAAAAACTTAGAAAGTGTTGTGCCTCATCAACCATTCAAGTAGAGCTCCTTTTACTCATTGTATTTAAGTATGGGGGGTTTGCATTATATTAAATATCATTTTCTAGATTCAATTTCATTAAGTAAGTCATTCGTCTAAGATAATTTCCATGATAGGTAGTCGTAACTGACTAATTTATCATGATTTTTTTAATAGTGCACTTTGCACTCATTGCATTGGGGGATGCTCATAGGGGTGAAGAAGTAGGATTGAAACTAGTGAAATGAATCACATAGTGGCATTCATCACTTCCAGAGCTTGCAATCGGTAATGAGGACTTCCCAGGAGGTCACCCATCCCAGAAATCTTGTGGCTCAAGTGTGCTTAGCTAAGGATTTTTCCCCACAATCAATCCCACTTAGCTTGCTACCCCATTTGAAAAACCTTAGGAAGTATTGTGCCTCATGAACCATTTAAATAGAGATCACTTTACTCTTTGTATTTAGGTATGAGGGGTTTCCGTAGTGCATTATATTAGATATCATTTTGGGATACAACTACATTAACCAAGTCATTTAACTATGACCATTTCTATGAGAGGTAGATGAGTGACCATTTATATGAGAGGTAGTCGTAACTGACTAATTTCTCATGATTTTTTCAATAGTTGACTTAGCACTCATAGCATCGGGTGATGCTTAGAGGAGTGAAGAAGTGGGATTGAAACAAGTAAAATGAATGACATAGTGTCTGTCATCACTTCTGGGGCATGCACTTGGTAACCAGGACTTCCTGGGAGGTCACCCATTTAGAACTTCTCTTGCTAAAGCACGATTAACTATGGATTTTTTCCCCACAATCAAGCCCACTTAGCTTGTTATCCCATTTGCAAAACCTTTGCAAGTATTGTGCCGCATGAACCATTCAAGTATAGCTCCCTTTACTCTTTGTATTTAAGTATGAGGGGTTTCCATGATGCATTATATTAGATATCATTTTTGGGATTCAACTTCGTTAAGTAAGTCATTCATCTACAACCATTTCCATGTGAGTTAGTCGTAACTCACTAATTTCTCATGAATTTTTGAATAGTCCACTTAGCACTCATTGCATTGGGCGATGCTCAAATGGGTGAAGAGATGGGATTGAAACTAGTGAAATGAATCACATAGCGTCAATCATCACTTCCAAGGTTTGCACCTAGTAACCGGGACTTCTCGGGGGGTCACCCATCCTAGAACTCCTCTAGCTCAAGCAAGCTTAGTTGTGGAGTTTATCCACACAATCAATCCCACATGGCTTGCTACCCCATTTAAAAAACCTTATAAAGTGGACTATTCAAAAAATCATGAGAAATTAGTGAGTTACGACTACCTCTCATGGAAATGGTCATAGATGAATGACTTACTTAACGAAATTAAATCCCAAAAATTATATCTAATATAATGTACTGTGGGAACCACTCATACTTAAATATAGAGAGTAAATGAAGATATACTTGAATGGTTCATGAGGCACAATAATTGATAAGGTTTTTAAAATTGGGTAGGAGGCTAAGTGGGCTTGATTGTGGAGAAAAACTCCACAGCTAAGCGTGCTTGAGACAGAGGAGTTCTGCGATGGGTGACATCCCGGGAAGTCCTGGTTATCACATGCGAGCCCCAGAAGTGACGATTTAATCTATGTGATTCGTTTCACTAGTTTCAACCCCACTTCTTCATCCCTGTGAGCATCACCCAATGCAGTGAGTGCTAAGTGGACTATTCAAAAAATCATGAGAAATTAGTCAGTTACAACTACCTCTCATGGAAATGGTCATAAATGAATGACTTAATTAATGTAGTTGAATCCAAAAATGACATCTAATATAATGCACTATGGAAACCCCTCATGCTTAAACAAAAAGAGTAAAGGGAGCTCTACTTGAATTTCTCATGACGCACAATACTTTCTAAGGTTTTACAAATGGGGTAGCGAGCTAAGTGGGCTTGATTGTGGGGAAAAAATGCATAGTTAAGTGCACTTGAGCCAGATGAGTTCTCGGATGGGTGATCTCCTTGGATGTCCTCGTTACCGGTTGCAAGCCCTAGACGTGATGATTGACACTATGTGATTCATTTCAGTAGTTTTAATCCCACGTCTTCACCCCTATGAGCATCACCCGAGGAAATGGGTGTTAAGTGGACTATTCAAAAAATCATGTTAAATTAGTCAGTTACGACTACCTCTCATGGAAATGGTTATAGATGAATGACTTACTTAACACAATTAAATAACAAAAATTAAATCTAATATATTTTACTGCGAAAACCACTCATACTTAAATACAGAGAATAAATTCATCTCTACTTGAATGGCTCATGAGGCACAATATTTGCTAAGGTTTTGCAAATGGGGTAGCAAGCTAAGTGGGCTTTATTGTGGGGAAAAACTCCACAGTTAAGTTCTGGGATGGGTGACATCCCGAGAAGTCCTAGTTATCAGGTGAAAACCCTAGAAGTGACTATTAACGCTATGTGATTCATTTCACAAGTTTTAATCCCATTTCTTCACCCCTTTGAGCATCACCTGATGCAATGAGGGCTACGTGGACTATTCAAAAAATCTTGAGAAATTAGTTAGTTACAACTACCTCTCATGGAAATGGTCATAGATGAATGACTTACTTAATGCAGTTGAATCCAAAAAATGATATATAATATAATGCACTGCGGAAACCCCTAATACTTAAGTACAAAGAGTAAAGGGAGCTCTACTGAATGGTTCATGAGGCACAATACTTACTAAGGTTTTGCAAATGGGGTAGCAAGTTAAGTGGTCTTGATTGTGGGGGAAAAATCCACAGTTAAGTGCGCTTGAGCCATAGGAGTTATGGGATGGTTGATCTCACGGGATGTCCTCGTTACTGGGTGCAAGCCCCGGAAGTGATGATTGATGCTATGTGATTCATTTGACTAGTTTAAATCCTAATTCTTCATCACTGTGAGCATGGCCTGATGAAATGAGTGTTAAGTGGAAAGTTAAAAAAATCATGAGAAATTAGTCAGTTACGACTACCTCTCATGGAAATGGTCATAGATGAATGAATTACTTGACACAGTTGAATCCCAAAAATGATATATAATATAATGCACTGTGGAAGCCCCTCATACTTAAATACAAAGAGTAAATGGAGCCCTAATTGAATGGTTCATGAGGCACAATACTTGCTAAGGTTTTGCAAATGGGGTACAAAGTTAAGTGGGCTTCATTGTGGGGAAAAACTCCGTAGTTAAGAGCAGTTGAGCCAGAGGAGTTTTGGGATGGGTGACCTCCTACGAAGTCCTGGTTACCACGTGCAAGCCCCGAAAGTGAGATTGACGCTATGTGATTCATTTCACTATTTTCCGTAGTTACAACTACCACTCATGAAAATGGTAATAGATGAATGACTTAGTTAAAGCAATTGAATCCCAAAAATGATATATAGTATAATGCATTGCAGAAACCCCTCATACTTAAATACAAAGAGTAAAGGGAAATCTACTTGAATGGTTGATGAGGACTAATACTTGATAAGGTTTTACAAATGGGGTAGAAAGCTAAGTGGGCTTGATTGTGGGGGGAAAATCCATAGAGTTCTGGGACGGTTGATCTCTCGGGATGTCCTCGTTATCGAGTGCAAGCCCCGAAAGTGATGATTGGTGCTATCTAATTCATTTCACTAGTTTTAATCCCACTTCTTGACCCTTGTGAGCATCACCCAATGAAATGATAGTCAAGTGGACTATTCAAAACATCAACATAAATTAGTCAGTTATGACTACCTCTCATGCAAATTGTCATAGATGAATGATTTACTTAACGCAGTTAAATCCCAAAAATTATATCTAATATAATGTACTGCGGAAACCACTCATACTTGAATAGAGAGAGTAAATGCATCTCTATTTGAATGGTTCAGGAGGCACAATACTTTATAAGGTTTTGCAAATGGGTTTTGAGGATAAGTGGCCTTGATTGTAGGGAAAATTTCCACAATTAAGCATGCTTGAGCCAGAGTAGTTCTGGGAAGTCCCAGTTATTAGGTACAAGCCCCAAAAGTGGCGATTGATGCTATGAGGTTCATTTCACTAGTTTTAATCCCGCTTCTTGATCAAATTTTGTTGGAACATGGTTCCTAGCCTCAGTTTTGTCCAATTTTTAAATATTTTGTAATAGTTAGTCTAGCGCAGGGGGTTTGGGGTGGGTCAAAACCCCCAAAGAATTGTAATGGATCAAAAGGGTAGACCAAGAGTCCGCAAACCACGGTTTTCAGACCATAGGATAGCGTAGGCTAGCATGATATAAATAGATGGATATTTCAAGTCTAGAGAGGTAAGAAGTAGAAAAGCTAGATACAAGCTTGTGGATTTTTGGTCAATTGTCTGGGTAAGGGCTCCTCCTGGCTGTGTTCATAGAGACCCTTAGTCCTACTCTGTGCGGTCCCCATTCTCTGTGTGCATGGGTTAGTAAATAGAGTATGTAATTTGGATCTGAATGGTAATGAATAAGAAGACATTTTTATGAATACTGAATCATTATGTGTTGTGATTCTTGGTTGTGCACTGTGTTATTTATATCTGTTCACTGCATACTGATGATTGTTGAGGTTCACGTCGATGCGATAATATATATGATGATAAATGCATATAGCTATTTAGATTTAATGTTTTCACTCCAGTTGATCTACTATTTCATGATTTATAAGCTCTGCTAGAAGTATTCTGCTGGCACACAGTTATAGGTCTCAGTATAGGATACTAGTCCGACTGATCTGGAAGGACCCCCTTAAATTAACTCGCTCTCTCTTAGGGTGTGGAAACCTATTTCCAACACCCTCCCATACTACTTCGGGTGACACCTTGGCCTGCACGAGCAGGTCATTTCCAAAAGGGCTAGTAGTATAGGGGTTTGTTGGAAAAACCTTAAAGTTGAACCTGGGTCAGGACCCCTCAAGCCAACAAATGGTTCTATTGCCAAGACTGGGAGCATTTTGAGAGAGAGATCGGGTAATTCCATAGGGTCATTGGAAGCCATTAACACCTGAGTTAGAAGATTGGTTTGAAAATAGATCCAGGAATTTTCCCTAAAAGAAAACAGGAATGAAAAGTTGTTCATAGAAGAGTGGAAAAATAGGTATATTTTTATGGATTGCATGAAGTCTTCTTTGTATCCTTTGCACATGAGTTGCAAGAGTGGATAGCTCGACTGGAGGAATTCCATACTTGCTGGAAGGATGATCAGGTCACACAGTTGAACCCCGAGTTGGTCCGGCAATTGGAAAAAACTCATAATAAGATTACCATGACTGTGGATCAATGGGTTGACAGTATATTGGGCGGATTCATGACGGAATTTGTTGTTGATTAGTTTGTATCATATTTAGAAGAAAAACATAGTTTCTTCAAAGGATTTAGAGGTAAGTTCCTAAAACCCTTGCCATTGTTAATTAAGATGTTATTGAATGAAAAAGGTGTCTTATGTAGCCACACCGAGTGAATGACCCTCGATCAGAGTGAGAGCACAACAAAAAGTGGTAAATATTACCAGGTTAACCAAGAAGGAGACAAATCGGTATACAGTCCCTTGAGGGAGTCATCTTATCATAACCAGGAAGGGCCTATGCAAAGGGGAACTAGCCTCCTAGCCACACCTACATCGAATCCCCACAAGGGTAAAAACTCTCCTACACCTCCCTCGCCATCATCAAAGGACGACATGGCTACGCACATGAAGCTGCCTACCTTCAAGGGAATAAGGGACAAGGACATGGATTGATTCTGGTTTGTAGCCGAATCTATATGGACCGTGAAAAGCGTGAACAATGATGCTATCAAACGAGCGCAACTATCCATAGATTTCAAGGGAAGGACACTGGATTGGTTCATGGGATACATTTGTCAACACAAGAATGCATCCATACAGGATATTATGAAGGCCCTAAAACAACAATTTCGGAAGCCTAAGTCATACACTCAATGTGTAGTCGAACTAAAGGACTTTAAGTAAGGACCTACAAAGTCTGTTTGGGAGGCTGACCAATGGTTAAAGAAGTTTATCAGCGATGGGGAATTTTTCTATGAAGATAAGCAGCATAAAGAGTGGTTTATCACTATGCTACTACCACATTTGTGTGGGCCCATGTGACAAAAGAATATTGGCTCTCAAGAGGAAGCGTTGGAAATAGCCATGAAGTTAGAAGCTATGCCAAGGGATGATACGTAGTTCGCAGCTCTCCAAATCCAGAACCAATTGGAAGAAATGCACTGAGAAATTCAGAGATTGCAAAATGACCATGGTAAGAAAGCCAACTCAGACGTTTGGTGCGTACATTCTAAGGGACTGGGCCACACTAAGTATCAATGTCCACTGTTATCAGAATACATGCAGGCTGGGGGTCCAAGCCCTCTTCGACCGAGGGAAACGGCTGGCCCTAGAAATCATATAATATGGTGTGGTGACTATTAGGTGGCAGGAAGACACAACACGGATCAATGCTCGTGATTAGCTACTTCTGTACCAAAATTGAAACAATAGTGGTGAATATTCTGCTTGTTTGTAGGACATGATGAGAAAATTTTTCAAACCCTTGACCCTATGGTAGATAGGGGAAATTTATATAGAGTAAAATTCAACCCATCATCACCACTGTCTCCTTCAAAACGAGGGGGATCCCCCACATGAGGAAGGGGAGGAGGAAGATGGGGGAGTGTTGGTCGAGGGCGTGGACAATTGATCTGTTACAACTGTGGAGATGTGCGAAATTTTGCATGAGATTTCTCAAACTTGGTACACTAGTCTTGTAGATACTGTCGGCAGTTCAATCATGTCATTCAAGTCTACGTAGTTCTAATAGCGAAAATTCAAGGAAAGAAACAGATACCTACGTAGAATGTGCAAAGAGTTAAGGTGGAACCATGGGATGATGGACCATGTATCAATGTAATCACGCGCAATGGAATTTCTACAGGAGGAGCTGAGGAGAACGTGTAAACCGAATCATTAATCTAGAAGGTTGAGGACAAAGTGGAAGGTTTAGACCTGAAAAGGGAAAACAAAACCCTTTATTGAAGCGTGGAAGGAGGTGATTAAAAACAAAACACCTGTCACAAAAGGAGCGGTAGATTAAAAAGCAGACGAAATAGTTAAACCTTTCCTCTAGGAATGTATGAAGTTGTTGCACAACCAAAAGGATGTAGAAAATCTCTAATCCCTAATAGACAACTGCGCAAAAATAATTTCTCCATAGCCTGAAGTGAAAACATTGAATAATATATACAAAAATAAAAAAAGGACGGGACGAGAAATGCACATGACTGTGTAGATTGGGGAGTACAAAATGTTCCAAGTTATCCTTGACTTAGGCTCGGATGCTAACTTCCTACCCAAGTAGACCTGGAAACGAATGGGAGAACCTAAACTGGAATGGTCAACTATTCAACAATGGATGGCTAATCAGCAAGATATTATCCCATTGGGAAGACTGATGAAGGTAGTGGTATATATTGTAGGTGTTAAGGTCCACGCAAATTTTTAGGTAATCTAGATAGTAGATGACATGGTCCCTTACCCTGCGCTCTTGGGTATGGATTGGGCGATTGACATGGGAGGTATCATTAATCTAAAGAAAGGAAGCATGATCTTTGAGAATGAAGGCACAAGGGTAATAGTCCCACTAGACCTAGTAGAAGGAGAATAGTATACTGAATCGATACAGGAAGAAGAATATGTCAATCACATATACAAACTGATTGCCCAGGATGATGACTGGATCAACCCCATGGCTCACGGCATGCTATGTTGGGAAACAGATAGTTAGTGCTGGTCCAAATCATACGAGGATATTGAAAAATGGAAAATCCAACTGCATGACATGAATGCGCTAAGATGTCTTAAAATCACAAAGATATTCCCATGTATTTTCTCAGACCTAAGAGAGCTACCTCACTTTGATGGCTCTAGTAATGTTGAAAATTTCCTTGCAGAAATTGAGGTAAGAATTCCTAAGGAATGACGATTTTGGGCCCTAGAATTGGCTATGCACGCAACCCCTGCGCGCTGGTGGGAAACTCATAAAGAAACTTTCCGGGACTAGGAAGAATGTCAAAGGATGTTGACCTATCGATTCTGTATACCAGCTAATCCACCAATAGAACTCTTCTTGGGGCAAGGAGATCCACCCAGGCACATAAATCGCTGGCTAGAAGTATGGAATGAGGACACATGGAATGAATGGGTCCAAATATTTTTTTACACATTTAGACCAATCCCCACCTCCTCGTACTTGGACGCAGAACTACATCACTGCAGCAAGCATTGGAATATGATGGATAAAGAATTCGTAAGGAATTTTGGACTAACAAGATGTACCGAGAAACTTGATGAAGCCTTGCAAGATATAGACGCTCTGGTATTTGGGAGGCCTGCCCTGAGTAAGAATGTACTGCACCAGCTTGGGATGCGCAGCTGCAGGATATCATAAACTGTAGAAAGCTGTCAATAGAAGGAAGTGATGAAGATCCCCAGAATATTTTGATCAAAGGATCAGAAGGGGAACGGTCTATTGCTAGTCCATTTCTGCAAATAGTTGATGTCACCAAACCTATGAAACTAAAAGAAATCAATATTGGCTCAGCAGAATAGCCCAAGATGGCCAATATTGGGGATTGCTGGGATGATGACACAGTGGGAAAGGTCGTTCAGCTGCTAACTGAATATCATGACCTATTCCTGACCAATTTATTTGAACTTAAAGGAATCATAGGAGATATGGGAGTCATCAAGATTATGTTGAAGCTAGAGGCGCGACTAGTCATACTACGACCCTATCGCCTAAACCCAAAATACAAGCAAAACGTTAAGGAGGAAATTGAGAAAATTGTGGCGGCATGTATCATTGAACCACTAGAGAAGTCAAATTGGGCAATCCCCATGGTAGTCTAGGAGAATAAGACTAAAGGAAAAATAAGGATCTGCATCGACCTACGAAATTTTAATAACGCCTGTGTCCATGATCCATTCCCCACACCGTTCTCCGATGAAATCCTAGATAATGTAGTGGGTAAATAGGATTATTCATTTAGTGATGGATTCTCAGGGTACCATCAGATACGTATTGCACCTGAGGATCGCAGCAAGACAACTTTCATGATGGAGTGGGGCTCCTTTCAGTATACTGTCATGCCCTTCGGATTAAAGAATGCCCCTACCATTTTTTCACGCGTTGTTTGTAGCTGTGTTTAAGCAATTCATGAAAAAATTCCTGTAAGTCTACTTTTATGAATAGACGGTGTTCGAATTAGTAAAGAACCATCTATCAAATCTGTGCATGATGTTGGAGGCCTGCAGGAAACACCAAATCTTGCTAAACATCAAGAAATTCATCTTCTGTGTCCCATTCAGAATTCTGTTAGGACACGTGGTATGTCAGCAGGGGCTGATGGTTGACACAACCAAGATTGCGATTATCATCAACTTGGCAGTTCCAACCACGGAGAAATAGATGCACTCCATCCTTGGCCACACAGGTTACTACATAAATTTCATACAAGGATACGCTTTGATCACGGCTCTAATGGAAAATATGTTAAAAAAAAATGTGTCGTTCTTCTAGGATGATGAGTTCTAGAAGACCTTCAAGCTGCTAAAAGAAAATATGGTGACTGCACCTATCCTGATATTCCCCGATTGGGAAAAGATATTCCATGTCCACATATATGCATTAGTGATCGCCTTGGGAGCTGTCTTGGCACAAACAAGAGAAGGGGATATAGATCACCCGATGGCCTACACTATCAGAAAGCTGTCAAGAGCGAAGCATAACTATTATACCACGGAGCGGGAGGGGCTAGCAATGGTATATGGCCTACAAAAATATGGGCACTATTTACTCTGAGGGCACTTCAAGATGTTCACAAATAATTCGGCCTTAAAATACCTAGTTAACAAGCCTGTGTTGGGGGGAAAATGTGTCTGTGGTTTTTATTTTTTTAGGAGTATGATTTTTAAATTATTGTGAAGACAAGAGGGTTGAATTCCAGGCCGAATCATTTGTCCAAAATCGAGAATGGGAAAGAATTGACTAACTTGGATGACAGATTTCCTGACGCGCAGCTGTTTTCTATCAAGGTGATTGATAAGAAATTTTCTTATATTGTCCACTTCATGACCATAGGTAAAGCCCCCAATGATTATTTAGTGCCCCAAAAGAAGGATTTGGTTTCCCGCACAACCGACTTCACTATCATTGTACGAAAGCTCTACAAGCTGGGGGTAAACGAGGTACTGCGAAGGTATGTCGTTGAACATCAAATACTGACTATCCTAGCCGAAGTCCACAGAGGAGTTGCGGAGGGACATTAGCTGGTAAAGCCACTACACACAAGATATTACGGACTGGGCTCTGGTGGCCACACTACACATGGATTCTCATACTTATTGTCGAGCTTGCGATGTATGCCAATGGACCGGGAAACCCTCACACCGGGATGAGATGCCCATGCAACCATATATGGCCCTGTAGACATTTGACCAGTGGGCCATCAACTTTGTAGGCCCCATTAAGCCCCGTGGTAAGAAGAAAGGTGCTTAGTATATCATTGCGGCCACAAATTACGTTACCAGGTGGGAAGAAGCGAAAGTTGTCAAGGATTGCACTGCAGACACGGCGGTGCACTTCATTTTTTAAAGTATATTGACCAAATTTGGGTGCCCGAGGGTCCTAATGAGTGACACGGGGACGCATTTCATTAATGAAACAATTAAGGCCCTGACTGAGGAATTCCAAATCCACCATGCCAAAATCACCCCATATCATCCATAAGCGAATGGAACCGTAGAAGCATTTAACAAAATTTTGGCACAACCGCTCACCAAGGTATGTAGCACACAACGGAGTGATTGAGACGTACGCATCCCCTCTATACTCTGGGCCTATAGAACTATGTGTAAGAAACTCACAGAAAAAACTCCCTTCCGCATGGTCTACGGGAAGGAATCTATTACGCCTATGGAATACATCATTCCCAGCTTACGCATATCGGCCTTCACAAATATGGTAGACCCAAACATTATGGAGGAACTCCTGATGCAACTAATAGCATTGGAAGAATACCAGTTTGTCACCCAATTCCACCAATAGGTTTAGAAGGCGCGGGAGAAAGCATGGCATGATCGGCAAATTCGGCAAAAGTTCTTTTTGGAGGGAGAATCGGTCCTACTATACGATATCCAGTTCGTGAAGCACTCGTGGAAGTTTCAACAACACTAGTTAGATTTGTATATGGTCAAGGAAATTACCAATGGTGATGCGGTTAGATTGGCTACACTGTGTGGCGATTCCATACCAGGATATGTTAATGGGAGTTGACTAAAGCCCTAATGGGACTCCTCGGTGTCGATCAAATGACTATATGGCCGGAGTAGTTATACCATGGGCACTGTCCGAAAGGATCATGCATAGGAATGGTGTGCAGGAATAGATGCGTAGGGATGATGTGTAGGACTCATAGGTATGGGTGGGTGCGAGATAGGCGTAGGTGTTGTGCACAATGGACAAAACTAGCCGTTGGGATAGAGCGGGAGCATAGAAAAATGTGCTTCCCGTTTGATGAAACAAGTAACTGGAAATTAATGTGGTGATTTACGAGGAATTTTTACCATTCCCGTAATGATGAAAGGAAATTAAGGATCCACTAGTTGTTTCTCCCTCGTGGAAGCTATAAGATGAGGACTGTTTCTTTTACGAGATTCAATTACTACTTAAGATTGTCGCACCTCGACCAGTCTGGTATATACCATTTCATCTATCTACATGTCGTTCACATGACTAAGCAAGCTCCACCATCTGACAGTAGCAACAATGAGTCCATCTTCCAAGCAAGGATGACCGCTACTAACCCAAATGTGCCTCCACCTAAAACAACATCCAAAGAAATAGGATCTGATGAGGTTCGAGAGGTAACCCCTACAGTAGAAGAAATCATCTCGACTTCAGCACATCAAAAGGGAAAAGGACATGTAAAATAGATGAAATGGGCTGGTGGGAACTCTCTTACTTCCCCTTAGATTTGGCGCTCCCCCTGGAAAGTGCCTAAGAAGCGATCGCATGTCGCGCCCCCGAACCTGATGGTGCTCACAATAGAGGGCCTGTAGGTGACTCCGCTGACCTAGTTACCCCCTTATGTTCGGCTGCGACGAATAGCAACACATATGCCCAATGTGGATGTCGTTCGCTCCGACCTTTAGATGCCTTGGGTCCCAGAAAAATTTCCCCAAATGGGAGATATGTTCGGCCACCTCCCCCACATAAAGTTTGATTACCATGACTTGGGGAACCTGGACGCCTTCCCTTCGTTAGCTCCACACCTATACCTAGAGAAAGTTTTCAGATATGGTGTGCTCAAATTCAAGCCAATGGTTTGGGTCAAGGGATTAGCCAGCACAAGAATCTTGAATTTGTTACACCTCCCCCATTTTGACCGCTATAACATAATGAGCCTGACTGTTCGTCAACTGTTCACACTTATCCATGATGGATTCTTGTAGTTCCAAAGCCACATACCAATTGGTGTTGCTCTCATTCACTGCATTACAGGCCTCCCTATGAATGGTCCCAACCCTAGGGATAGAACGTGCAAGAAATTCGAGCACCATACTGCTGAAGTTGTCCAAGACAAGTACCATGTCACACAAAACAAGCGGGGCTTCCAGATTGATACCATCAATGACCCGGGGATGCGCATGGGCAAACTTCTTCTTGCATGAAAATTTATGTAGAAATGCCAGGCAGTGATTGCCCCTGCTCATGTAATTCAAATCGCCGACCAGTGCGAAAAGGGAGTCTGCTATAATTGGGCCCAGTACTAGGTTGAAGAATTTCTAGACAATGTGAATGAGGCCGAGGCATAGGGAAAATATTTCTACTACTTGTGGCTAATCCTGCTAATCGTCTTAATTTCCTCGGAGACCCCGAAGGAAGTGATCTTATCCCCTATTGAGCTTGGCCTATGCGAGGGGGCACGGTTTGCCAACATTTGGGAATCAAAAGACCCCAAGCAGGTTGAGGAAAATAAGTCCTTATAGGTACTCTATGAAGGGGATATATTTGGAGCCATTAATTCCCAATTGTGCCTGTCCCCAATAGTCTATGGCAAGTATAAGTATATCACAGCATTTCAGGTAACCATGCACAATGGGAAAATTCGGGCCTGTAAAGATCACACTTGGCATAATCTCCCATATATGACTAATGGGGCTGAAATTGAACAGGTAATTGCCACTTGGCCACCGGAGTGGAAGGTCATAGCCCCACCATCCAACGTAGATGCAGCAGGCACATCTGGCCACAACTTAGTGTCAAAACCTACCGTTCTGCTTGGTCCAACAATGAAGTCAGTGATTCCAACCTCCATGCCGCAGGTGAAGCCCAGAAGCGCTACTGTAGCCAAAACTAGACTCCCCGCCAAATAAAAACATAAACGCTGTTGACGACACAGGTATGTCCATCTTGCATAGTCTCAAGCGACCCCACAGTTTGTCTCAGGGGCCTAGAAATAAGTGTAAGGCTAGTAAGACCAGCACCAACGTAGAGGTTACCCTAACGGAGGATGACGTTGACCAGATTGTCGATGCTTTCACCACTGCGTCTACTGGTTGATGGATTACTTAGGAAGAACATCACAAGATTGCTATAGAGTTCTTTCAAGAAGAGTTGCAATCTCTCTAGCTCAAAGCAGACACCCTTCAAGTGAGTGTGGATCAAGTGAGGCAGAATCAAGAGAGCGTGGATCAAGCAAGGAAAAATCCTATGGGCCATCCAGTTCCCATTACAGCCCTGGAAATTGTCACAGACAGTTGAATCTACCCTCTCCCTAGTGATTCTTTTATCTTGGAACCCACTTAAATGTGCACCCAAGTCCAGGCATGCTCCTCCGTCGACCTTGAGCTAAGTCGACTCGCTGGTGTGCAACTGTAGGAATTATTGACCGTCATCACCAGGGAAATTGAACACCGAGAACTCTGTATCCAGCAACACCTTAGCAAGGTCGAGCAGAGCATTATTACTCAAGCTTCTCAAACCGACCAAATCTAGGCCGTGTATGTTGCCACCATCATGCAACAATCTGCCTTAGAACAACTGATCAACATGCTTTGCAAAGACATGCCAGAAGTCATTCCTCTCTCTGTTGAACCACAAGCCAAGGTCAAAGGATTGGTCGCTACCTGAAGGTGTCTCGGACTGAGGTGTAGGTTGTCAAAGGTGAGTTCGAACTTCAACTTGCATCATTGTAGGCCAAGCTCTAGCCTGAGACCCCTCTAGAAGTACGCGCCCAGTGAGCCGCATTGGTTACAGAAGCCACGACCACTATCACGACACAGATCAGCTAGGGCATCAATCTGCTTGAGAATGCTATAGAATTATGGTCCCAGGTACAACACGACACCCTCCTCTGAGAAATCGACTAGGAGTTAACTCAGAAAGAACAAGACTTTGACCAACTCGAAGCTACGATGGCCACCCTAGTTCAAGCCCAGTGCTTAGCCCATCTTTGAACCAGGCACGTGCTTCATAGTGAAATTGTGGGGCTCCGACACAAGAAACAGGTACCTAGAGACCATATAACAGCCTGGTTGGATGAAGCCCTCAAGCTTTTGCAAGACTTAGACAGGGCAGTGCGATAATTGAACCAGACTCTAGAGAGTGTCACCGCTGCTACGGAAGGACCAACCTCGCAAAAATTGGTGCACATCGCGTAGACTACCGCCGCACAATGCCTTCGCATTTTCCCCCCACTTACTGCCATGATGGAGCAGCTCAAGGACAAGATGAAGACCCCACCAGCACTATGACTCGGAATGAGTCACAAGATTGTGTTGGGGGACTGTTGGAACAGGGTTTTCTAGCCTCAATTTTATCTAGTTTTGTAATATTTTGTAGTAGTTAGTCTAGCGCAGGGGCTTTGGGGTGAGTCAAAACACCCAATGAATTTTAATGGGTCAAAAGAGTAGACCAAGAGTCTGCAAACTATGGTTTTTGGACCATAGGATAGCGTAGGCTAGCATGATATAAATAGATGGATATCTCGAGTCTAGAGAGGTAAGAAGTAGAAAATCTAGATACGAACTTGTGGATTTTTGGTCGATTGTGTTGGTAAGGACTCCTGCTGGCTATGTGCGTGGAGAACCTAAGTCCTACTGTGTTCATACCATGTTGGCTATGTGTGGGGGTTCGTAGATAGAGTTCGTAAGCTGGATCTGAATGGTAATGAATAAGAAGACCTTTTTCTGAATGTTGAAATGTTCTATGTTGTGATTCCTTGTTGCGCACTGTGTTATTTATATATGTTCACTGCATACTGATGATTGTTGAGGCACAAGTGGATGCGATAATATATATGATGATAAATTCATAGAGCTGGTTAGATTTAATGTTGTTGCTCCAGTTTATCTACTATTGCATGATTTATAAGCTCTACTAGAATTATTCTGCTGGCACATAGTTATGGGTCTCGGTATAGGATATTGGTGTGACTGATCTGGAAGGACCCCCTCCAATTAACTCCCTCTCTCTTAGCGTGCAGAAACCTGGTTCCAGCACCCTCCCATACTACTTCGAGTGAGACCTTGGCCTGTGTAAGCTGGTCATTGCCGAAAGGGCCAGTAGTATAGGGGTTTGTTGGCAAAAACTTAAAGCTGAAGTTGGGTGAGGACTCCTCAAGTCAACAGATTTGGATCAAGGACCTAAGTGATATCTTAAATTTCAAAGTGTTCGAAAGTGTGTCAAAATTCAGCGACAGGATAGATCTCGTCTTCCTGATTCCGGCTCTGCAAACAGTTCGAAAAATTGACACCGTAAGAAGAAGTTATCGCGATTTGAAAAGTCCAATAAAATATAATTTTTGGCCTTTGACCAAGTTTGACTGGGTTTTGAATAGTAAAAAAAAGAGAATATTCCAAGGAATATTCCTTGAATATTCTTGGAATATTCCTCGAAATATTCCCCAAAAATATTCCTTCAAGGCCAGTCGGATCATGACAAGTGGCACCTTATTATTGGGCATACAGATTTTTTTATCCAATCAGGAGTTGCCACATGGCAGGCCCGAAGGCAGCCATGTGCCCAGGTTTGGTTATGTAAAATTTGGTTGGACTCTACTAGAGTCAAACTCATGACCGCCTGCATAGCATGCACATGCCTTAAATGCTTGGGTTATGGTTTAGTTCTTAACCATTCTGGTCGCGCGATATATTTATGGTTCAACGGTTTCATATTTGGGGTTTGGAGAGGGGCCAACCCCTCCCATATGGACTCAGCCCTGGAACCACTGGCATAAAACTTAAATGTTACCGCAAACTTCGCCATTCAACATGTTCACATGTGTCAGTTACATTGGAGATATCCACGCAGTCAGGCTTGATGGTTAATGGAAAGTTGTTAGTCTCATTAGTTTATTGTTATGTTCACATATGGCCACGTTATCATTTAATGGCACAGTTTGCACATTTTCCTAAGTACATATCCCAGATATGAACTCTTGTGGCTCAAGTGTGCTTAAATGTGAATTTTTCATATCCCAGATATGAACTCTTGTGGCTCAAGTGTGCTTAACTGTGGATTTTTCCCCACAATCAAGCCCACTTAGCTTGCTACCCCATTTGAAAAACCTTAGGAAGTATTGTGCCTCATGAACCATTTAAATAGAGATCACTTTACTCTTTTTATTTAGGTATCAGGGGTTTCCGTAGTGCATTATATTAGATATCATTTTGGGATACAAATACATTAACTAAGTCATTTAACTATGACCATTTCTATGAGAGGTAGATGAGTGACCATTTATATGAGAGGTAGTCGTAACTGACTAATTTCTCATGATTTTTTCAATAGTTGACTTAGCACTCATAGCATCGGGTGATGATCAGAGGGGTGAAGAAGTGGGATTGAAACTAGTAAAATGAATGACATAGTGTCTGTCATCACTTCTGGGGCATGCACCCGGTAACTAGGACTTCCTGGGAGGTCACCCATTTAGAACTTCTCTTGCTAAAGCACAATTAACTATGGATTTTTTCCCCACAATCAAGCCCACTTAGCTTGTTATCCCATTTGCAAAACCTTTGCAAGTATTGTTCCGCATGAACCATTCAATTATAGCTCCCTTTACTCTTAGTGTTTAAGTATGAGGGGTTTCCATGATGCATTATATTAGATATCATTTTTGGGATTCAACTTCGTTAAGTAAGTCATTCATCTACAACCATTTCCATGTGAGTTAGTCGTAACTCACTAATTTCTCATGAATTTTTGAATATTCCACTTAGCACTCATTGCATTGGGCGATGCTCACAGGGGTGAAGAGATGGGATTGAAACTAGTGAAATGAATCACATAGCGTCAATCATCACTTCCAAGGTTTGCACCTAGTAACCAGGACTTCTCGAGGAGTCACCCATCCTAGAAATCCTCTAGCTCAAGAAAGCTTAGCTGTGGAGTTTATCCACACAATCAATCCCACATGGCTTGCTACCCCATTTAAAAAACCTTAGAAAGTGGACTATTCAAAAAATCATGAGAAATTAGTGAGTTGCGACTACCTCTCATGGAAATGGTCATAGATGAATGACTTACTTAATGAAATTAAATCCCAAAAATTATATCTAATATAATGTACTGCGGGAACCACTCATACTTAAATATAGAGAGTAAATGAAGATATACTTGACTGGTTCATGAGGCACAATAATTGATAAGGTTTTGAAAATTGGGTAGGAGGCTAAGTGGGCTTGATTGTGGAGAAAAAGTCCATAGTTAAGCGTGCTTGAGACAGAGGAGTTCTGCGATGGGTGACATCCCGGGAAGTCCTGGTTATCACATGCGAGCCCCAGAAGTGACGATTGAATATATGTGATTCGTTTCACTAGTTTCAACCCCACTTCTTCATCCCTGTGAGCATCACCCAATGCAGTGAGTGCTAAGTGGACTATTCAAAAAATCATGAGAAATTAGTCAGTTACAACTACCTCTCATGGAAATGGTCATAAATGAATGACTTAATTAATGTAGTTGAATCCAAAAATGATATCTAATATAATGCACTATGGAAACCCCTCATGCTTAAACAAATAGAGTAAAGGGAGCTCTACTTGAATTGCTCATGACGCACAATACTTTCTAAGGTTTTACAAATGGGGTAGCAAGCTAAGTGGGCTTGATTGTGGGGAAAAATGCATAGTTAAGTGCACTTGAGCTAGAGGAGTTCTGGGATGGGTGATCTCCTGGGATGTCCTCGTTACCGGTTGCAAGCCCTAGACGTGATGATTGACGCTATGTGATTCATTTCAATAGTTTTAATCCCACGTCTTCACCCCTATGAGCATCACCCAAGGAAATGGGTGTTAAGTGGACTATTCAAAAAATCATGTTAAATTAGTCAGTTACAAATACCTCTCATGGAAATGGTTATAGATGAATGACTTACTTAACACAATTAAATAACAAAAATTAAATCTAATATATTTTACTGCGAAAACCACTCATACTTAAATACAGAGAATAAATTCATCTCTACTTGAATGGTTCATGAGGAAAAATACTTGCTAAGGTTTTGCAAATGGGGTAGCAAGCTAAGTGGGCTTTATTGTGGGGAAAAAATCCACAGTTAAGTTCTGGGATGGGTGACAGCCCGAGAAGTCCTAGTTATCAGGTGAAAACCCCAGAAGTGACTATTAACGCTATGTGATTCATTTCACAAGTTTCAATCCCATTTCTTCACCCCTGTGAGCATCACCTGATGCAATGAGGGCTAAGTGGACTATTTAAAAAATCTTGAGAAATTAGTTAGTTACAACCACCTCTCATGGAAATGGTCATAGATGAATGACTTACTTAATGCAGTTGAATCCAAAAAATGATATCTAATATAATGCATTGCGGAAACCCCTAATACTTAAGTACAAAGAGTAAAGGGAGCTCTACTGAATGGTTCATGAGGCACAATACTTACTAGGGTTTTAAAAATGGGGTAGCAAGCTAAGTGGTCTTGATTGTGGGGGAAAAATCCACAGTTAAGTGTGCTTGAGCCATAGGAGTTCTGGGATGGTTGATCTCACGGGATGTCCTCGTTACTGGGTGCAAGCCCCGGAAGTGATGATTGACGCTATGTGATTCATTTGAATAGTTTCAATCCTAATTCTTCATCACTGTGAGCATGACCTCATGAAATGAGTGTTAAGTGGAAAATTAAAAAAATCATGAGAAATTAGTCAGTTACGACTACCTCTCATGGAAATGGTCATAGATGAATGAATTACTTAACACAGTTGAATCCCAAAAATGATATATAATATAATGCACTGTGGAAGCCCCTCATACTTAAATACAAAGAGTAAATGCAGCCCTAATTGAATGGTTCATGAGGCACAATACCTGCTAAGGTTTTGCAAATGGGGTACAAAGCTAAGTGGGCTTCATTGTGGGGAAAAACTCCATAGTTAAGAGCAGTTGAGCCAGAGGAGTTTTGGGATGGGTGACCTCCTATGAAGTCTTGGTTACCACATGCAAGCCCCGAAAGTGATGATTGACGCTATGTGATTCATTTCACTATTTTCCGTAGTTACAACTACCACTCATGGAAATGGTCATAGATGAATGACTTAGTTAACGCAATTGAATCCCAAAAATGATATATAATATAATGCATTGCAGAAACCCCTCATACATAAATACAAAGAGTAAAGGGAAATCTACTTGAATGGTTGATGAGGAACAATACTTGATAAGGTTTTACAAATGGGGTAGAAAGCAAAGTGGGCTTGATTGTGGGGGAAAACTCTAGAGATTTTTGGGACGGTTGATCTCTCGGGATGTCCTCGTTACTGAGTGAAAGACCCGGAAGTGATGATTGGTGCTATCTAATTCATTTCACTAGTTTCAATCCCACTTCTTCACCCTTGTGAGCATCACCCAATGAAATTATAGTTAAGTGGACTATTCAAAACATCAACATAAATTAGTTAGTTATGACTACCTCTCATGGAAATTGTCATAGATGAATGATTTACTTAACGCAGTTAAATCCCAAAAATTATATCTAATATAATGTACTGCGGAAACCAATCATACTTGAATAGAGAGAGTAAATGCAGCTCTATTTGAATGGTTCAGGAGGCACAATACTTTATAAGGTTTTGCAAATGGGTTTTGAGGCTAAGTGGCCTTGATTGTAGGGAAAAAGTCCACAATCAAGCGCGCTTGAGCCAGAGTAGTTCTGGGAAGTCCCAGTTATTAGGTGCAAGCCCCAAAAGTGGCGATTGATGCTATGAGGTTCATTTCACTAGTTTTAATCCCGCTTCTTGATCAAATTTTGTTGGAACATGGTTCCTAGCCTCAGTTTTGTCCAATTTTTTAATATTTTGTAATAGTTAGTCTAGCACAGGCGGTTTGGGGTGGGTCAAAACCCCCAATGAATTGTAATGGATCAAAATGGTAGACCAAGAGTCCGCAAACCACGATTTTCAGACCATAGGATAGCGTAGGCTAGCATGATATAAATAGATGGATATTTCAAGTCTAGAGAGGTAAGAAGTAGAAAATCTAGATACAAGCTTGTGGATTTTTGGTCAATTGTCTGGGTAAGGGCTCCTCCTGGCTGTGTGCGTAGAGACCCTGAGTCCTACTACGTGCGGTCCCCATTCTCTGTGTACATGGGTTAGTAAATAGAGTATGTAATCTGGATCTGAATGGTAATGAATAAGAAGACCTTTTTATGAATACTGAATCGTTATGTGTTGTGATTCTTGGTTGTGCACTGTGTTATTTATATCTGTTCACTGCATACTGATGATTGTTGAGGTGCACGTCAATGCGATAATATATATGATGATAAATGCATATAGCTGGTTAGATTTAATGTTGTCACTCTAGTTGATCTACTATTTCATGATTTATAAGCTCTGCTAGAAGTATTTTGCTGGCACACAGTTATAGGTCTCAGTATAGGATACTAGTTCGACTGATCTGGAAGGACCCCCTTAAATTAACTTGCTCTCTCTTAGGGTGTGGAAACCTAGTTCCAACACCCTCCCATACTACTTCGGGTGACACCTTGGCCTGCACAAGCAGGTCATTTACGAAAGGGCCAGTAGTATAGGGGTTTGTTGGAAAAACCTTAAAGCTGAACCTGGGTCAGGACCCCTCAAGCCAAAAAATGGTTCTATTGCCAGGACTGGGAGCATTTTGAGAGAGATATTGGGTAATTCCATAGTGTCATTGGAAGCCATTAACACCTAAGTTAGAAGATTGGTTTGAAAAGATATTTAGGAATTTTCCCTAAAAGAAAATAGGAATGAAAAGTTTTTCATAGAAGAGTGGAAAATAGGTATATTTTTACGGATTGCATGAAGTCTTCTTTGTATCCTTTGAACATGAGTTGCAAGAGTGGTTAGCTCGACTGGAGGAATTCCATACTTGCTGGAAGGACGATCAGGTCACACAATTTAACCCCGAGTTGGTCTGAAAATTGGAAAAAACTCATAATAAGATTACCATGACTGTGGATCAATGGGTTGACAGTATATTGGGCAGATTCATGACAGAATTTGCTATTGATTAGTTTGTGTCATATTCAGAAGGAAAACAGAGTTTCTTCAAAGGATTTAGGGGTAATTTCCTAAAACCCTTGCCACTGTTAATTAAGATGTTATTGAATGAAAAAGGTGTCTTATGTAGCCACACCGAGTGAATGACCCCCGATTAGAGTGAGAGCACAACATAAAGTGGTAAATATTACCGGGTTAACCAAGAAGGAGATAGATCGGTATACAGTCCCTTGAGGGAGTCATCTTATCATAACCAGGAAGGGCCTATGCAAAGGGGAACTAGCCTCCTAGCCACACCTACATCGAATCCCCACAAGGGTAAAAACTCTCCTACACCTCCCCCGCCATCATCAAAGGACGACATGGCTACGCACATGAAGCTGCCTACCCTCAAGGGCGTAGGGGACAATGACATGGATTTATTCTGGTTTGTAGCCGAATCTATATGGACCGTGAAAAGCGTGAACAATGATGCTATCAAACGAGCGCAAATATCCATAGATTTCAAGGGAAGGACACTGGATTGGTTCATGTGATACATTTTTCAACACACGAATGCATCCATACAGGATATTATGAAGGCCCTAAAACAACAATTTCGGAAGCCTAAGTCATACAATCATTGTGTAGTCGAACTAAAGGACTTTAAGTAAGGACCTACAAAGTCTGTTTGGGAGGCTGACCAATTGTTAAAGAAGGTTATCAGTGATGGGGAATTTTTCTATGAAGATAAGCAACATAAAGAGTGGTTTATCGCTATGCTACTACCACAGTTGTGTGGGCCCATGCGACAAAAGAATATTGGCTCTCAAGAGGAAGCGTTGGAAATATCCATGAAGTTAGAAGCTACGCCAAGGGATGATACGTAGTTCGCAGCTCTCCAAATCCATAACCAATTGGAAGAAATTCACTGAGAAATTTAGAGATTGCAAAATGACCGTGGTAAGAAAGCCAACTCAGACGTTTGATGCGTACAGTCTAAGGGACTGGGCCACACTAAGTATCAATGTCCATTGTTATTAGAATACATGTAGGTTGGGGGTCCAAGCCCTCTTCGACCGAGGGAAACGGCTGGCCCTAGAAATACTATAATATGGTGTGGTGACTATTGGGTGGCAGGAAGACACAACACGGATCAATGCTCGTGATTAGCTACTTCTGTACCAAAATTGGAACAACAGTGGTGAATATTCTGCTCGTTTGTAGGACATGATGAGAAAATTTTTCAAACCCTTGACCCTATGGTAGATAGGGGAATTTTATATAGAGTACAATTCGACCCCTGATCACCACTATCTCCTTCAAAACGAGGGGGATCCCCCACATGAGGAAGGGGAGGAGGAAGATGCGGGAGTGTTGGTCGAGAGCGTGGACAATTGATCTGTTACAACTGTGGAGATGTGCGAAATTTTGCGTGAGATTTCTCAAACTTGGTATACTAGTCTTGCAGATATTGTCGGCAGTTCAATCATGTCATTCAAGACTACGCAGTGCTAATAACGAAAATTCAAGGAAAGAAACAGATACCTACGTAGAATGTGCAAAGAGTTAAGGTGGAACCATGGGATGATGGACCATGTATCAATGTAATCACGCGCAGTGGAATTTCTACAGGAGGAGCTGAGGAAAACGTGGAAACCAAATCATTAATCTGGAAGGTTGAGGACAAAGTGGAAGGTTTAGACCTGAAAAGAAAAGAAAACCCTTTATTGAAGCATGGAAGGAGGTAATTAAAAACAAAACACCTGTCATAAAAGGAGCAGTAGATTCAAAAGTAGACGAAACAGTTAAACCTTTCCTCTAGGAATGTATGAAGTTGTTGCGCAACCAAAAGGATGTAGAAAATCTCTAATCCCTAATAGAAAACTGCACAAAAATAATTGCTCCACAGCCTAAAGTGAAAAAATTGAATAATATATACAAAAATAAAAAAATGATAGGATGAGAAATGCGCATGACTGTGTAGATTGGGGAGTACGAAATGTTCCAAGTTATCCTTGACTTAGGCTCGGATGCTAACTTCCTACCCAAGTAGACCTGGAAACGAATGGGAGAACCTAAACTAGAATGGTCACCTATTCAACAACGGATGGCTAATCAGAAGGAGATTATCCCATTGGGAAGACTGATGAAGGCAGTGGTATATATTGTAGGTGTTAAGGTCCACGCAAATTTTTAGGTAATCTAGATAGTAGATGACATGGTCCCTTACCCTGCGCTCTTGGGTATGGATTGGGCGATTGACATGGCAGGTATCATTAATCTAAAGAAAGGAAGCATGATATTTGAGAATGAAGGCACAAGGGTAATAGTCCCACTAGACCTAGTAGAAGGAGAATAGTATACTGAATCGATACAGGAAGAAGAATATGTCAATCACATATACAAACTGACTGCCCAGGATGATGACTGGATCAAACCCATGGCTCACGGCATGCTATGTTGGGAAAGAGATAATTAGTGCTGGTCAGAATCATATGAGGATATTGAAAACTTGAAAATCCAACTGCATGACATGTCTGCGCTAAGATGTCTTAAAATCACGAAGAGATTCTGATGTATTTTCTCAGAGGTAAGAGAGCTACCCCACTTTGATGGCTCTAGTAATGTTGAAAATTTCCTTGCAGAAATTGAGGTAAGAATTCCTAAGGAATGATGATTTTGGTCCCTAGACGTTTCTATGCATGCAACCCCTGCGCGTTGGTGGGAAACTCATAAAGAAACTTTCCGGGACTAGGAAGAATGTCAAAGGATGTTGACCTATCGATTCCGTATACCGGCTAATCCACCAATAGAACTCTTCTTGGGGCAAGGAGATCCACCCAGGAACATAAATCGCTGGCTAGAAGTATGGAATGAGGACACAAGGAATGAATGGGTCCAAATATTTTTTTACACATTCAGACCAATCCCCACCTCCTCATACTTGGACGCAGAACTACATCAATGCACCCAACATTGGAAGACGATGGCTAAAGACTTCGTAAGGAATTTTGGACTAACAAGAGGTACCGAGAAACTTGATGAAGCCTTGCAGGATATAGACGCTCTTGTATTTGGGAGGCCTATCTTGAGTAAGAATGTACTGCGGCAACTTGGGATGCGCAGCTGCAGGATATCATAAAATGTAGAAATCTGTCAATAGAAGCAAGTGATGAAGATCCCCAGAATATTTTGATCAAAGGATCAGAAGGGGAACGGTCTATTTCTAGTCCATTTTTTCAAGTAGTTGATGTCACCAAACCTATGAAACTAAAAGAAATCAATATTGGCTCAGCGGAATAGCCCAAGATGGCCAATATTGGGGATTAGTGGGATGATGACAAGTTGGGAAAGGTCGTTGAGCTGATAAATAAATATCATGACCTATTCCTGACCAATTTATTTGAACTTAAAGGAATCATAGGAGATATGGGAGTCATCAAGATTATGTTGAAGCTAGAGGCGCGACTAGTCATACAAAGACCCTATCGCCTAAACCCAAAATACAAGCAAAACGTTAAGGAGGAAATTGAGAAAATGGTGGCGGCATGTATCATTGAAACACTAGAGAAGTCAAATTGGGCAAGCCCCATGGTAGTCTAGGAGAATAAGACTAAAGGAAAAATAATGATCTGCATCGACCTACAAAAGTTTAATGACGCTTGTGTCCATGATCCATTCCCCACACCGTTCTCCGATGAAATCCTAGATAATGTAGTGGGTAAGGAGGATTATTCATTTAGTGATGGATTCTCAGGGTACCATCAGATACGTATTGCACCTGAGGATCGCAGCAAGACAACTTTCATGATGGAGTGGGGCTCCTTTCAGTATACTGTCACTCCCTTCAGATTAAAGAATGCCCTTACCATTTTTTCACGCGTTGTTGTAGCTGTGTTCAAGGAATTCATGAAAAATTTCCTGGAAGTCTGTTTTGATGACTAGACGGTGTTCGAATTAGTAAAGAACCATCTATCAAATCTGTGCATGATGTTGGAGGCCTGCAGGAAGCCCAAATCTCGCTAAACATCAAGAAATTCATCTTTTGTGTCCCATTCGGAATTCTGTTAGGATACGTGGTATGTCAACAGGGGCTGATGGTTGACACAACCAAGATTGTGATTATCATCAACTTGGCAGTTCCAACCATGGAGAAATAGATGCACTCCATCCTTGGCCACACAAGTTACTACATAAATTTCATACAAGGATATGCTTTGATCACGGCTCTGATGGAAACTATGTTAAAAAAAAATGTCTTGTTCTTCTAGGATGACGAGTTCTAGAAGACCTTCAAGCTGCTAAAAGAAAATATCGTGACTGCACCTATCCTGATATTCCCCGATTGGGAAAAGATCTTCCATGTCCACATATATGCATTAGTGATCACCTTGGGAGCTGTCTTGGCACAACCAGGAGAAGGGGATATAGATCACCCGAGGGCCTTCACTATCAGAAAGATGTCAAGAGTGGAGCATAACTATTCTACCACGGAGCGGGAGGGGCTAGCAATGGTATATGCCCTACAAAAATATGGGCACTATTTACTCCGAGGGCACTTCAAGATGTTCACAAATAATTCGACCTTAAAATAACTAGTTAACAAGCCTGTGTAGGGGGGAAAATGTGTCTGTGGTTTTTAGTTTCTTAGGAGTATGATTTTTAAATTATTGTGAAGAAAAGAAGGTTGAATTCCAGGCTGAATCATTTGTCCAAAATCGAGAATGGGGAAGAACTGACTAACTTGGATGACAGATTGCCTGACACGTAGTTGTTTTCTATCAAGGTGATTGAAGAGAACTTTTCTTATATTGTCCACTTCATGACCATAGGTAAAGCCCCCAATGATTATTTAGTGCCCCAAAATAAGGATTTGGTTTCCCGCACAACTGACTTCACTATCATTGCACGAAAGCTCTACAAGTTGGGGGTAAACGAGGTACTGCGAAGGTATGTCGTTGAACATCAAATAATGACTATCCTAGCCGAAGTCCACAGAGGAGTTGCGGAGGGACATTAGCTAGTAAAGCCACTACACACAAGATATTACTGACTGGGCTCTGGTGGCCCACACTACACATGGATTCTCATACATATTGTCGAGCTTGCGATGTATGCCAATGAACTGGGAAACCCTCACACCGGGATGAGATGCCCATGCAACCATATATGGCCCTGTAGGCATTTGACCAGTGGGCCATCGACTTTATAGGCCCCATTAACCCCCGTGGTCAGAAGAAAGGTGCTTATTATATCATTGCGGCCACAAATTACGTTACCAGGTGGGAAGAAGCGAAAGTTGTCAAGGATTGCACTGCGGACACAACAGTGCACTTCATTTTTTAAAGTATCTTGACCAGATTTGGGTGCCCGAGGGTCCTAATGAGTGACAAGGGGACGCATTTCATTAATGAAACAATTAAGGCCTTGACTGAGGAATTCCAAATCCACCATGCCAAAATCACCCCATATCATCCATAGGCGAATGGAACCGTAGAAGCATTTAACAAAATTTTGGCACAACTGCTCACCAAGGTATGTAACACACAACGAAGTGATTGAGACATATGCATCCCCTCTGTACTCTGGGCCTATAGAACTACGTGTAAGAAGCTCACAGAAAAAGCACCCTTCCGCATGGTCTATGGGAAGGAATCTATTACGCCTATGGAATACATCATTCCCAGCTTACGCATATCGGCCTTCACAAATATGGTAGAACAAGACATTATGGAGGAACTCCTGATGCAACTAGTAGCATTGGAAGAAGACCGGTTCATCACCCAATTCCACCAATAGGTTTAGAAGGCGCGGGAGAAAGCATGGCATGATCGGAAAATTCAGAAAAAGGTCTTTTTGGAGGGAGAATTGTTCCTACTATACGATATCCAGTTCGCGAAGCACTCGTGGAAGTTTCGACAACACTAGTTAGGTCCGTATATGGTCAAGGAAATTACCAATGGCGATGTAGATAGATTGGCTACACTGCGTGGCGATTCCATACCAGGATATGTTAATGGGAGTCAACTAAAGCCCTAACGAGACTCCTCGGTGCCGATCAAATGACTATATGGCCGGAGTAGCTATACCATGGGCACTATGCGAAAGGATCGTGCGTAGGAATGGTGCGCAGGAATGGATGCGTAGGGATGATGTGCAGCACTCATAGGTATGGGTGGGTGCGAGATAGGCATAGGTGTTGTGCACAATGGACAAAACTAGCCGTTGGGACAGAGTGGGAGCATAGAAAACTGTGCTTCCCGTTTGATGAAACAAGTAACTGGAAATTAATGTGGCGATTTACGAGGAATTTTTACCATTCCCATAATGATGAAAGGAAATTAAGGATTCACTAGTTGTTTCTCCCTCGTGGAAGCTATAAGATGAGGACTGTTTCTTTTATGAGATTCAATTACTACTTAAGATTTTCGCACCTCGACCAGTTTGGTATATACAATTTCATCTATCTACATGTCGTTCGCATGACTAAGCAAGCACCACCGTCTGACAGTAGCAACACTGAGTCCATCTTCCAAGCAAGGATGACCGCTACTAACCCAAATGTGCCTCCAGCTGAGTCGACATCCAAAGAAATAGGATCTGATGAGGTTCGAGAGGTAAACCCTACAGTAGAAGAAATCATCTCGACTTCAGCACATTGAAAGGGAAAATGACATGTAAAATAGACGAAATGGGTTGGTGGGAAGTCTCGTACTTCCCCTCAGATTTGGCGCTCCCCCTGGAAAGTACCTAAGAAGAGATCGCCTGTCACGCCACCGAACCTTATGGTGCTCACAGCAGAGGGCCTGTAGGCGACTCCGCTGACCTAGTTACCCCCTTATGTTCGGCTGCGACAAATAGCAACACATATGGCCAATGTGGATGTCGTTCGCTCCGACCTTCATATGCCTTTGGTCCCAGAAAAATTGCCCCAACTGGGAGATATGTTCGGCCACCTCCCCCACATAAAGTTCGATTACCATGACCTGGGGAACCTGGATGCCTTCCCTTCGTTAGCTCCACACCTATACCTGGAGCAAATTGTCAAATATGGTGTGCTCAAAGTCAAGCCAATGGTTTGGGTCAAGGGATTAGCCGGAACAGGAATCTTGAAATTGTTACGCCTCCCCCATTTTGATCGCTATAACATAATGAGCCTCATTGTTCGTCAACTGTTCGCACTTATCCATGATGGATTCTTGTAGTTCCAAGGCCACATACCAATTGGTTTTTCTCTCATTCACCACATTACAGGCCTCCCTATGAATGGGCCCAACCCTAGGGACAAAACGTGCAAGAAATTCGAGCACCATACTGTTGAAGATGTCCGAGACAAGTACCATGTCACACGAAACAAGCGGGGCTTCCAGATTGATACCATCAATGACCCAGAGACTCGCATGGGCAATCTTCTTCTTGCATGAAAATTGATGCAGAAATGCCAGGCAGTGACTGCCCCTTCTCATGTAATTCAAATCGCCGACCAGTGCGAAAAGGGAGTCTGCTATAATTGGTCCCAGTACTAGGTTGAAGAATTTCTAGACAATGTGAATGAGGCTGAGGCATAGGGAAAATCTTTCTACTACTTGTGGCTAATCCTGCTAATCGTCTTAATTGCCTCGGAGACCTCGGAGGAAGTGATCTTATCCCCTATTGAGCCTGGCCTAGGCGAGGGGGCATGGTTTGCCAACATTTGGGAATCAAAAGACCCCAAGCAGGTTGAGGAAAACAATTCCTTATAGGTACTCTATGAAGGGGCTATCTTTGGAGCCATTGATTCCCAACTGCGCCTGTCCCCAATAGTCTATGGAAAGTATAAGTATATCGCAGCATTTCAGGTAACCATGCACAATGGGAAAATTCGGCCCCATAAAGATCACACTTGGCATAATCTTCCATATATGACTAATCGGGCTGAAATTGAACAGGTAATTACCACTTGGCCACCGGAGTGGAAGGTCATAGCCCCACCATCCAACGTAGATGCAACAGGCACATCTGGCCACAACGTAGTGTCAAAACCTACTGTTCTGCTTGGTCCAACAATGAAGTCAGTTATTCCAACCTCCACGCCGCAGGTGAACCCCAGAAGCACTACTGTAGCCAAAACCAGACTCCCCGCCAAATCAAAACATAAACGCTGTTGACGACACAGGTATGTCCATCTTGCATAGTCTCAAGCGGCCCCACAGTTTGTCTCATGGGCCTAGAAATAAGTGTAAGGCCAGTAAGACCGGCACCAACGTAGAGGTTACCCTAACGGAGGATGACGTTGACCAGATTGCCGATGCTGTCACCACTTCGTCTACTGGTTGATGGATTACTTAGGAAGAACATCACAAGATTGTTGTAGAATTATTTCAAGAAGAGTTGCAATCTCTCTAGCTCAAAGCAGACACCCTTCAAGTGAGCATGGATCAAGCGAGGCAGAATCAAGAGAGCGTGGATCAAGCAAGGAAAAATCCTATGGGCCATCCAGTTCCCATTACAGCCCTGGAAATTTTCACAGACATCTGAATCTACCCTCTCCCTAGTGATTCTTTTATCTTGGAACCCACTTAAATGTGCACCCAAGAACAGGCATGCTCCTCTGTCGACCTTGAGCTTAGTCGACTCGCCAGTGTGCAACTATAGGAATTATTGACCGTCATCACCAGGGAAATCGAACACCGAGAACTCTGTATGCAGCAACACCTTAGCAAGGTCGAGCAGAGAATTATTACTCAAGCTGCTCAAACCGACCAAATCTAGGCCGTGTATGTTGCCACCATCGTGCAACAATCTGCCTTAGAACAACTGATCAACATTCTCTGCAAAGACATGCTAGAAGTCAGTCCTGTCTCTGTTGAACCACAAGCTAAGGTCAAAGGATTAGTTGCTACCTGAAGGTGTCTCGGACTGAGGTGTAGGTTGTCAAGGGTGAGTTCGAACTTCAACTTGCATCATTGTAGGCCAAGCTCTATCCTGAGACCCCTCTGGAAGTACACGCCCAACGAGCCGCATTGGTTACAGAAGCCACGACCACTATCACGACACAGATAAGGTAGGGAATCACTATGCTTGAGAATTCTATAGAATTATGGTCCCAGGTACAACAAGACACCCTCCTCTGAGAAATCGACTAGGAGATAACTCAGAAAGAACAAGACTTCGACCAACTTGAAGCTACGATGGCCACCCTAGTTCAAGCCGAGTGCTTAGCCTATCTTCGACCAGGCACGTGCTTCATAGTGAAATTGTGAGGATCCGACGCAAGAAAAAGGTACCTAGAGCCCATCTAACAGCCTGGTTGGATGAAGCCCTCAAGCTTTCGCAAGACTTAGACAGGGCAGTGCGACAATTGAACCAGACTCTAGAGAGTGTCACCGCTACTACAGAAGGACCAACCTTGCAAAAATTGGTGCACATTGCGTAGACTACCACCGCACAATGCCTTCGCATTTTCCCCCCACTTACTACCATGATGGAGCTGCTCAAGGACAGGATGAAGACCCCACCAGCACTATGACTCGGAATGAGTCACAAGATTGTGTTGGGGGACTATTGGAACAGGGTTTTCTAGCCTCAATTTTATCCAGTTTTGTAATATTTTGTAATAGTTAGTCTAGCCCAGGGGCTTTGGGGTGAGTCAAAACACCCAATGAATTTTAATGGGTCAAAAGGGTAGACCAAGAGTTTGCAAACTATGGTTTGTGGACCATAGGATAGCGTAGGCTAGCATGATATAAATAGATGGATATGTCGAGACTAGAGAGGTAAGAAGTAGAAAATCTAGATATGAACTTGTGGATTTTTGGTCGTTTGTCTTGGTAAGGACTCCTGCTGGCTGTGTGCGTGGAGACCCTAAGTCCTACTTTGTTTAGACCATGCTGGATGTGTGTGGGGGTTCGTAGATAGAGTTTGTAAGCTGGATCTGAATGGTAATGAATAAGAAGACCTTTTTCTGAATGTTGAAATGTTCTATGTTGTGATTCCTTGTTGTGCACTGTGTTATTTATATATGTTCACTGTATGCTGATGATTGTTGAGGCGCAAGTGGATGCGATAATATATATGATGATAAATGCATAGAGCTAGTTAGATTTAATGTTGTTGCTCTAGTTTATCTACTATTACATGATTTATAAGCTCTGCTAGAATTATTCTGCTGGCGCATAGTTATGGGTCTCAGTATAGGATATTGGTGTGACTGATCTGGAAGGACCCCCTCCAATTAACTCCCTCTCTCTTAGGGTGCAGAAACCTGGTTCCAGCACCCTCCCATACTACTTCGAGTGAGACCTTGGCCTGTGAAAGCTGGTAATTTCCGAAAGGGCCAGTAGTATAGGGGTTTGTTGGCAAAACCTTAAAGCTAAAGTTGGGTGAGGACTCCTCAAGTCAACAGATTTGGATCAAGGACCTAAGTGATAGCTGAAATTTCAAAGTGTTCGAAAGTGCGTCGAACTTCAGCGAACGGATAGATCTCGTCTTCCTGATTCTGGCTCTGCAAACAATTCGAAAAACTGACACCGTAAGAAGAATTTATCGTGATTTGAAAAGTCCAATAAAATATAATTTTTGGCCTTTGACCAAGTTTGACTGGGTTTTGAATAGTAAAAAAAAAAAGAGAATATTCCAAGGAATATTCCTAGAATATTCCTGGAATATTCCTCGAAATATTCCCCAAAAATATTCCTTCAAGGCCAGTCGGATCATGACAAGTGGCACCTTATTATTGGGCATATAGATTTTTTTATGCAATCAGGAGTTGCCACGTGGCAGGCCCGAAGGCAGCCATGTGCCCAGGTTTGGTTATGTAAAATTTGGTTGGACTCCACTAGAGTCGAACTCATGACCGCCTGCATAGCGTGCACATGCCTTAAATTCTCGAGTTATGGTTTAGTTCTTAACCATTCTGGTTGCGCGATATATTTATGGTTCAACGGTTTCATATTTGGGGTTTGGAGAGGGGCCAACCCCTCCCATATGGACTCAGCCCTGGAACCACTAGCATAAAACTTAAATGTTACCGCAAACTCCGCCATTCAACATGTTCACATGTGTCAGTTACATTGGAGATATCCACGCAGTCAGGCTTGATGGTTAATGGAAATTTGTTAGACTTGTTAGTTTATTGTTCTGTTCACATATGGCCATGTTATCATTTAATGGCACAGTTTGCGCAGTTTCCTCTGGTGGTTAAGGATTGAAGACCACGGGGTTAGGGACATGTGTCCAACCCCCCAACCATAGATGTTAATGCAAAGATATTCTTGGTGGATAAATAGCAACACGTCCCAAATTTAGGGTAGTTGGCCCCTTTATCTGGAGTTAAGTGCAGTTCCTCTACTTTTAGTGGAGTTGATTTAGGTGTCATTGGACAAAAACTGCTTAGGCTCTATCTTGAGCTAGATTCGTCCATTCTGAGAGTGTGAATAGTCAATTTGGACTATCTTGGACATTCCAGACTTATTGGTGAGGGTTTCAGAGCCATCATAGGAATTTTGAGCATGATTTTTCTTCAGATAATTTTTAGGGGCCACTAGGGCCACCAGGAGCCAACAACAGAAAGAGGCCTAGCGAGGGTAGCTAGAGGCCTTACTCAGGAATCCGTTAGTAAATTTTGGATGTTTCTGACATTATGGAACTATTTGTGAGGTTTTCAAAGCCAATAGAGGACTTCTGAAGCCCGAGATTCTTCAGAGAAGTTCCAAGGGGCCACTAGGGCCACCGGTGCCAACAAGAGAATGAGTCCTATCCAGAGCAACCAATATCCATTCTCAGCAAACTAATAGTCATTTCTAACTTTATTGGTAATTATAAATCCATTTATGGATTTTTTAGAAGCTTTGGAGGAATTCTGAAATTCGATATGCTTCAGGGAAGTTTTCATTGACCCTAGAGCGAAGGGGTGCCACCGGGTGTTGGAGGCGAAACCAGAGCAGTTGGAGGCCAATTTCTGCTAGTGAATAGTATATTATGAATATTTTTGACATTTTGAATCTAATTAAATTATTTTTAGAGCCTTTTGAACACCTCTAAAGGTCGAAGAGCCACAACAAACTTTTGGGTAGCACAGGGCCATTAGTGGATGGAGGCCTAGATTGGGGAGCTAAAGCTCATTTTGAGCAAATGATCATCTTATTTTGGATGTCTGATGTATGCTGTAGACATCAGAAAAAATTTCAGGGACACAAAATTGATTCTAAGGGAGTCAATGCCAAAGAGAAGCTCAGGGAAGCTTAAGGGCACTGACTCAAGGAGTCAAGTCTAAGGGAGTCGAGGTTCATCTTCAGAGATATTTCAGCCATTCCAGGGATATAAATGTTATTCTAAACCCATTGGTTCAGTTTACATAACCATTGGAGTTGAGTTTATAACTTGTAAAAGAAATTTTCCCTCCCAATCCCAAAGAGCCAAGTCAATTGACAAAGGCTCAAGGAGACGTAGCCCACGATATTTGGGTGAACTCCTTTATTACATTTTTTGTTATGTTTTGATGTTTATTTGTTGCATTATTTGGTTGCTGCATATGCTTAATATCAACAAACAAATGTTCTTAAAGCACTTAAATAGTAAAAAAAAAAACATACACATGTATCAAGTATTCATTTTCGCACAAGTCAAGAATAAGCTAGATCTTAATTGTTTAAGTAAGTGGGAGGTTCCTGAAAAGCATAACAAGTTATCCAACCCATTTTCAGATCACTTCTTCACCCGTGTGAGCATCACCTGATGCAATGAGTGCTAAGTGGACTATTCAAAAAATAATGAGAAATTAGTTAGTTACAACTACCTCTCAAGGAACTGGTCATTGATGAATGACTTACTTAACGCAGTTGAATCCCAAAAATTATATATAATATAATGCACTATGGAAACACCTCATACTTAAATACAAAGAGTAAAGGGAGCTCTACTTGAATGGTTCATGAGGCACAATACTTGCTAAGGTATTGCAAATGGGGTAGCAAGCTAAGTTGGCTTGATTGTGGGGAAAAAATCCAAAGTTAAGTGTGTTTGAGCCAGAGGAGCTATGGGATGGGTGATATCCCAGGATGTCCTCGTTACTGGGTGCAAGCCCCAGAAGTGATGATTGATGCTATGTGATTCATTTCACTAGTTTCAATCCCACTCCTTCACCCCTGTGAGCATCACATGATGAAATTAGTGTTAAGTGGACTATTCAAAAAATCATGAGAAATTAGTTAGTTACAGCTACTACTCATGGAAATAGTCATAGATGAATGACTTAGTTTGGATTACATATAGTGCATGGATTGTTTCAAACATGAATATTACAATCGGGAAATAGACGTGATAGGTGTAATATATAAGAAAAGAAAATTATTCATACCCTATCAACTCTCCAAGAAAATTCATTTCCAGCTGCTTGCTCACTGGTTTTTTTAACTGGAGGTATTTGATCCATGGCTTCTTCCACAGAGGAAACAATGAGTCTAATCATCCACTCCCTGGTTTTATCCCTTGTACAAAGTTACTATGCATCAATTATATCTAACGATCCCATCCTAAATCAACTCTAATTTCTAAGAATTGTTATATGTCCAAGTGAAATGTAACCGTCATGGTAGTTGTAAACCATTTAAAACCATAATGGTTTCTTAATGACCACCATAACACATGGATGCACATCAAACATATTAAAACTATAACCTTTTCAAATTATATAAATGATAAAAATTAATATGTGATTCTAGGGATATTACAACAATGTTATTATTCCAAACATATTTAAACTATAACCTTTTCAAATTATATAAATGATAAAAATTAATATGTGATTCTAGGGATATTACAACAATGTTATTATTCCTTGATAATTTATATAGTAATTTTATAAATGTAAAAAATTAAAATTCCTTGTATTGTTACAAGAGGAGAAGATAAAACATATGCAAATATCTTTTATTGTAATTATATGATTAAAATTTGGATTAAATATTTACCTGCATTAAGTAAAATCTCTACTTCTTTGTTCTTTTTTATATATATGCCGGGCATGTGATTACAAAATATTTTTTTGAAAACATACTGAATGTATGTGGGATACATTAGAAAATAAATTTTCGAAAATATACTGAAATTTGAAGGTAAGGAGAGATAAATTTGTTGTCAATTTGTTTGATCTCTCTTTTCTTTAAAAGGCCTAAATAGCAAGATCGTAAAAAGTCGTTGATACCATCAAGTGTGGCACGGTGACCATGTCTTGATGGCAAGTCAATCGTTCGTCTATTCTTTTCGTAGCGACTATTGCTAATTTTATCGTTGGGATACACACATGATATACTTCCTGTTGTATATCTTTTTCGATCTGCATCATTATCACTCGGGTAGGTTTATTACCGACGCGATATTTTAGAGGGATTGCTTAAAAAAAAAACACAACTGTTTAAAAAAAAAATGACTCTGGAGTGTTTTTTAGATGGAATTGAATTAGCACCATTAAAAAAAAATTGGGCACCCAAAATTGTGATAGTTGTCATCGATATTTCCAAAAATTATAATGTAAATTTTGTGAGTCAACGTTACAATCAAACTTTCTTACTCTCAAAACAAATTCTTAAAAATCTTTGCATTCGTGTTTCAAAGCCATAGTACGTTACAACAACATCATGAAACAATGCAGAAATCTCGTTACATTCCAGCCTTGACGAAATGTTGAATATATGGCTTGGGCATGGAAGGCACCAATATGGGACGTTAATGGGGACAATTATATAGTGCACACTGAGGAGAAGGAAAGAATGGACAAATCAGATTACACAAGGAATATAATTCAAAGCTGGCTTCACATTTTTCATCTGTTAATTTGAAATGAAGTCGAACATTATCATCCATGTGTATGTATTAGGCTACGTCCAATAGGCTAGTTGAGTAGTTGGAATCCATGATCTGGTTTGTAATATCGAATTATGGATTTTTATTGAAAACCATATAATATGATTTTGAATCACAACAATATTATATATTTGATTTATTAAAATAATTTTATTAATAATAATTATTTATCATCTTCAATTATAAAAATATTATATGTTTTAATTATATATATATATATATATATATATAATTTTCATGTATAATACTCCACGATCATATCTATTTTCTTTTAAGTTTTCCCATGTAATACTTCACCAAAGTGGCATACCATTATTTTGAGTTTGGAATGATATATTAAGTTGTTACATTTGAGTGAGAGAATTTGTTGCTGATGTGTAGAACATATGTGAGATTTAGAATTTTAATACATATAAGTTTGATGCAGCAGCTTCTAAGTCATTAAAATTTTTGGAGATAAAATATCAAACGAGGTTTCAATATTATAAAGGAATTGTAATTCCTTAATTGTAAATATTTTTAGTTAATTTAAATATTATATTGTAAGGTAATTGTAATTTTTTAATAGTAAATATTTTTAGTTTTTTTAATTATTATAGGATAGTTTTAGAAAAAATTATGGAGGGAAAGATTTGTCTATAAAGAAAAAGCTAATTCACCTTGAAATACCTTAGAGTTTTATGGAATAAATCATGAGAGATTTATGGAATAAATCAGGAGTGATTTATGGATGTAGAAAAATATACATTTATTCTAACTTGGTATTTAATCATTGTTAGCCTACGAGAAAAGCTAATGGCCACATAAATATGAAATCGGGCCATAGAGACTGAATAGAGAGAATGAATGATTCTCAACATATGTATGTATGAAGCTAGTTTAATGAATGAGAGTTCTTTCACATTTGTGAATATAAGAATTCTGTGTGAAGTTTGATGTGATTATTTGATTTCAAAGAAAGCATGGAAACTTGTTTTTTGATTGACATAACAATCCAATACCATAAAATTTGGATAATTGAATTATCACAAAATTGTGGATTATTAGTTTTGTGACTGCTGGAAAAGATATCAGTTTTCATTATTCTCAAGGTTGTAGGTTTCTGGAAGTGAACATAGCAAGAAAAGTCAATTTTTCCTGCATCAAGTTTCATCAAGGCAAGAGATTTTGAGACAACATAATAATTTTGTGCTACAATATGGAGGAAAAATTAGAACGAGATTAAGACAATGGCATAAATTTTGGGTTTTTTTTTTAATTTATGGATATTGATGAAAGGTAGGAGCAATTGAGGAGGATGTGGTGAAAATTATGACATCTAGCGCAACTATGATGAAGGAAAAAGAGTGTTTGTAGAAACATAAAGAGCAAGGAGTTCTCGAAAGGGGTTCCAGAGAAGGGGACCAAGAATTCCAATGGTACAAGCATAGAGAAGAATCTTGGTGAGGAGTGTGTAGGAGGCCCATAGGTATGTTATTGCAAAGGTGATTTTCATGTCACAATGGGCATCGAGAAGCTCATCAAAGGGGAACATGAAGATGATTAATGTAAGTCATTCGAAAAATTCAGAGGGAAGCCACATAGATGCCAAAATCAGATGGCAGAAGGAAAATGAGTGATGAATAATACGAAAGGGAACACTTTGAGATAGAGTCGCGGTTGAATGAGCTTAGAGAGTGGCTATAATAGAATGAGGAGAACCAAAGGTATGGGTGGAACCTAAGGAAAAGGTTTAAATGGCATGTTCAAATATTATGGGTCAAGAATCAGAGAGAAAAGATGAGACATAGGTTGAAGGAAGAACTCAAATATACTAATTGTGAGGAGGAACTTCACATAGGTGAACCTGATCAAGGAGAAATCATTGAAGAGGATGGTGACGATGTTAATGGAGATTTGATGTTTGAGACATTAAATGAGGATAAAAACCTTACATTTTTCTTTATGGTTTTTTTATGGTTGTAAGTGCTATTGTATATGATGGAAAATAGTTTTAAATTTTTACAAAAGAAGAGGAGATAGAGGAGATCAAAGATCCTATTTTTTTCTCAACAAATAGCAGAATAAATACTTGAATGGGATGCTCATAGGGAATGACGAGCTAAAGGTAGAGACAAATTTCAATCTTCACACTGATTGTGTGGATGCATATGAGGAAGAATTCATTATCTACTTTCAAACTTATGCAACTGGAATAGAAGTAGGGGGTTAAAAACTTGAAAATGTTGTTGTCAATGAGGATGAAACAAAGTTAAAGGAGGAAGAGTTTACTGGAAGCATGGAGACAGAGCTTGATCAACAGATTAAGGTGAGACAAAAAGTATAGAGGGAAACTCTACAAGAGTGGAATGGGGCCAAAAATATGTTTGGATGTTTTTATATTTTTGTTAGATTTTTTTCACTTCACATAGTGGGAAAAAACATCATGAAAACAATTTTTTGCAGCAAGGAAGGAAATAGATGAATTATAGTGTAATTTAATAAGGAATAATACAAAAACGTGAAAAATTCGATGCTTATCAGAAAAACTATGTGTCGGATCCAGGAGGACATTAACAATAACAACTGATGGTTAGGAGACCCTGCAATTTTTTCTACCTCAGGAGTTTGATGCAAGAGCATTAGAGCTTCCAAGTCATCAAGATTTTTGTGGATAAAACTACAAAGATAATTTCAATACTTTAAAGGAATTTTAATTCCTTAAATGTAAGTATTCTTAGTTATTTTAATTATTATATTGTAAAGGAATTGTAATTCCTTAATAGTAAATATTCTTAGTTATTTTAATTATTATAGAACAGTTTTAGAAAAAAAATGTGGATAGGAAATATTTGTCCATAAGGAAAATGCTAATTTACCTTGAAAAATATGAGAGTTTTATGGAATAAATCATGAGAGCTGTATGGAATAAATCATGAGATCCTTAGTCAATAAATCATGAGTGATTTATTGATGTAGAAAAATATATGTGTATTCTAACTTTGTATTTAATCATTGTAATCCTACTGGAAAATCTAATGACCAAATGAATGTGAAATCGATACAATTTGAATGAATAGAGAGAATAAATGCCTCTGAGCATATGTTTGTATGAAACTAGTTTAATGAATGAGAGTTCATGCACAATTGTGAATCTAAGAATTCTATGTGAAGTGTGATATGATTATTTGATTTCAAAAAAAGCATGGAAACTTGTTTTGTGATTGATATATCAATCCAACCCAATAAAATTTGGATCATTGAATTAACACAAAATTGTGGATTATTAGTTTTGTGACTGCTAGAAAAGATATCATTGTATGCTATTCTTAAGATTGCAGGTTTGTGGAAGTGAACATAGTAGGAAAAGTCAAATTTTCCTGCATCAAGGTTAAATGAATTTAAAATTATTTTAAATATGTATTTTATCTTATATTTGAAATTTGTAAGATCATATTTATATTAATGTTTTTATTACAAAATTTTATAATTGTTGATATTTTTTAAAATTTCATATTATTATTATTACTATTATTATTATTATTATTATTATTATTTTGTAACATTGGTGCAACTACATTTTGAACATGTCCAATATATAACCCCGATAGGGGCAGGGAATGGAACCAATAACTTCACATCAAAGAATATCTTAATAGACCCCCCAATCACCATCTATCAAAGACCGTGTGGACATATATAATTAATTTTTAATTTGTATTAAATAAAAATATGACTATATGCATGTTTGTGTGATTCACGATTTATACAAAGCCTTCTAAATAAATAACATAGAAAAATTTAATTCAACATCTTTCAAACCACGTTTTGTGGTTCATCATTATGAAATAAATAAATAACCTTATCGAAGCGAACAAATAAATACAATAAAGATGCAACATTTAAAACCTAACAGAAAGAAAAATAATAATATTATATTCCAATAAAACACTAAAAACATAAAATTAAAATTAAAAATTAAAAGAAAAGAGAAGAGATAATATTTTGCTAATTAAAACATTAAGGAAATCACAAAAAATATAATAATAAATAAAAAATGAAAAATATTAAAAATGAAACGAAATAAAATATAAGTCAAAGAAAATAAGGAGGTCAAAAACCAATAGCTTAATACTTAATGAATAATCATGATAATAAATTTCAATGAGATGTTAAAAATATAATATATATATATATATATATATATATATATATATATATATATATATATATATATAGTTAGTGAAAGGAGAAATAAAAATGAAATAACAATAAATATTTAATTAGGAAAATATTAACATTAAAAAATTCATATTTAAAAACAAAATTTATAATTATAAATTGAAGAAAGATTAAAAGAAACAAAATGAAATTTAAGATAATTTGATTATAATAACACAAAAAATTAGTTTTCTTTGGAATAAATTAAAATTGTTATTACATAATATATCATTTTTTATTTTACAAAGATAGGGAAAATGAGTAAATATAATTAAATTATTAATTTATAAAATTAAAAACAATTTTATAAAATAACATGATATATAAATTTTCATGAAAATAAAACCACATAAATTTATCTAGATATTACTTGTTAAAAAAGAATTATAGAAAACTCAAGAATAAGTCACTAGTGATTAAAATATAAATGAAAAAATGCCTAAATATATGAGATATATAAGGAGGCAACATGACAAATATTAAGCAGGAAAACACAAATGAAAGGAAAAAAGAAAAAGAAAAAATAGGAGGCTAAAAATAAAGGAGAACACTTAGGAATAAAGGGATGGGATTCAAAATATGTTTATCTTCTATCCATCATCCCTATTTAGTGTATTAGAACTTTTTTCAATTTTGATTTCCTCCCTCAAATTACGATGATGGTGTTGGAAGTATGATGAATGTGTTGTCCTTAATGGCAACTCACTTGTAGAACTTGATGAGTTCACAAATCAGTTCATAGGCGAGATAATGATGGGAAAAAATGACAGAATGATGGGAGAGAGGTTTGCAGGGCAGAATGAGATGTTTTGTAAATGTGAATATTTCTAGAAATGTACGCGGGTTCGTGAAGGCCAAGTCGTGTATACACGTGGGTACAAAGAAGAAAATACGCATACATGTTGGCGCTCTCATTTAATAATACCAAGGGTCTTTACCACAGTATTAGCCCATAGTATTGAACGCAATAATGTTTATTTAATCCCATCCAAGATTACCACCGGCACTAGTGTGGTTTGGCTCATAGTATTGGCTAAGGTTCAAGCTATATAATGAGGAGAGGATCAAAGTGTTAAAGTGTGCACATGAAATGGTTTTTGATGAATATTTAAATCTCAAGTATGTTTGCATTGTAAGGGTCCCTAATTACATATAGATATGAAATAATTATGCACCGATGAATACAATGATGGATCAGGATCATGAGACCTGAAATTACTTTTCATTATATGATCTACTCATGGATTGACTAGATCTAAGTATTGAAACATGTTTTTAACTCTGAATATTATGATCTTGATCATTTTGAATATCTGAAGATCTATGCAATTTTATGTTAAAAAATTGCAGATCTATATGCAGGTTGGGGTTATAGCATCATTTCGTACCTCTATATACTTGACGCTATGTGTTATGGCCTTGTGAAGCCATTTACCTTTAGACTTGGTCCTTCACCTAAAAAATATTATTTTTAAATCTATACGTGACTCTTCCCTCTCAAAAACACGTTCACGCGTGGGTCCAGTTATAGCCAACCTACGTATATAATTCAAAATATGAAAAAAATATAAAATTTCCTTTTGTTTTTGTTGGGGTTTAAGGGTTACACCAGAAGCCTACGTAGAGGAGCTTGTGGCATAACTGTATCGAAAATTAAACAATTGTTTTTGGGTGGTATAAATACACCTCATGGGAAGGCCTAAAAGGGGAGAGAGATATAGGTATTGATATTATAGCCATTAATTCCCTAATCAAGTCTGATTTATCCCTGTGCTTCTTACACTTCCGAGATTGTGGAAACCCTTGTTTCCCTCATGCAGATGTTCATTCCTCTTATATTACATCCATGTGTATGCTTATGGGAGGAGATTGTGGAGGCTTAGGCTGGACGGATCCAAAAGATGATTTCACTTAGAGTCGTAGCTGAATCATGTGGTATTCCTCCACACATATTTTCATACATCAATAAAGAAGTTTTGTCCCATTCCTGATGTTCGTGACCTTAATTCTTTATAAATTTTACGATCATGTTATGAATGATTTCATGTTATTTTGTTTATAATCTTATATGATCTAACGCTAACATATTTAACATGCTTTCAGTTATTACTAGTATATGTGATTTTGTTGAGTGAGTTGTAGATTTTGCAGCACTAAGAAAAGGAGAGGGTTTGAAATGTGCGGGATTTCCTTCAAACGTAGGACCTATGGGTATGACCTCTTCTTCCCATTTTACTAGTTTAATAATTGGGACTATACATGTGCTTGCTTTCTGTTGTTGTATGCTTATTTCTCTCTTGAGGTTCTCAACCCAAACCCTAGGGTAATTCATCCTGTAACATAATTGGCAACTCCACTGGGGATTATATTCGTGTAATTCCTAGTTTGGGTTATTTGTCTCTGGATCTGGGTCCTATTTTTGGTTTGATCACTTTTCCAGTTTATTTGGTTCATTATCCATGGAGGCGAAAGTTATGATCCTCTGGATCAGACATGTATTTTTTATTTTTCTTTACTTCCCTTTTTATACACGCTTTCCAGTTTACACTGTCACGTATACAAACATTTTGGTCCAAATAAACACGCGTATACACATGTTTTCTTGTATACAGTCACATATACACGTGGGTTGATCACTTTCAATCTGCGCATGGCTAGTTTTAAATGAAATATTTATATTTTGAGTCTAGTAAATTAATTTTCTTGTTTTTCGTTACTTATATTTAGTATTTGATTTTTTTTGGAAGTGTTGCTTTCTGTAGTTTATCAATTTCCTCTCTTTCTTGATGAAAAGACTTTTCAACCTAGGGTTTGCCATTCTTTGTGAAATTTCAGTTTTGTGTCTGGCACGAGAGCTTCTTGCTAAAGTTCTTGGTTTTTTTGAGTATTTGAGAAAGTGAATTAGTGTTTATTTTCTCATGCTTATCCTTCCTATTGCTTCACTTTTTGCTTTTCTTTCTTTGGATTTTTTGGTTTTTCTTGGGTTTTTTAGAAAGGTATTTCTAGCAATCTTGAAGAGTCTTCTTTATTTCCTCGGAGTGTCCTTGTTTGCTGTAGGTCCGTGCTTTTTCTTAGGTCATTTTTCTAAGTTATTTACCTCTTTCCGCTTGTTAAGACTTATCATGCAAACAATGTTGATCGATTAAGGAATTTGAGGACTTTTTTTCTCAACTTGGTGATTTTGAGTTTTTGTGTAGTTTTTGATTTCTCAAATAATTTCTTGCTTCCTTAAAAAGAAAAGGACACAAAAAAAATTTATGTTTGCCTTTTCTTTTTCTTTTGGTTTTGTTTTAAGGCTTCTTTATCGTTTTTGAGCAAGTGTAAAGTTTTTCATTTGGTAAAATTCGCTTGGTTTTGGGAGAATTTCTTGGTCGAATTTGCCCCTTTTTGTATCAAGTTTTTGGCATCTTTGTTGGGAGAAGTTCTTGTTTGAATTTTTCCTTTCTTTTATGTCATGTTTTAGAACTATTATTGGGAAACACATTTTTTTATTCTTTGGAGTAATCTTAGAATCTTTCATTTAGCATTTGTAATTTTCATTAGAGTAGTTGGACTGTAATCATTTTTAACCTTTTGTAGATTTTGAGTGTGTGAGCGTGTATTTTGAAAAGAAAAAAGAAAAAAATTTGTTTTCATTTGCTTTTTCGTAGTTCCCTTTGTAGAAATCCCTTTTTATCGAAGAAAAAATTTCATTTGGCATGTAGCAGGTTTATATTGGTTTCTTATTGTCTCCATAACACCATAATATGCACCTCCATTTCACCTCTAACTTAAAAGAAAAACCTTTAAAATCAAGCGATAAAATCTGAAATGAACTAGAATATTTTTTACTTCTCATTAAATACATCAACTAGTATAGGTCATTAAGGCCTCGAAATAGGTTTGTGGAGAGTTAAATCTCCAAGGCCACTCTAAATTTAAACTTAGAAGTTGATTAAAAGAGTGAAACTTAGTATATTTAAGCTATCCGAGAAAGCTCTGCTAAAAATGGATTCAAGCAAAAGGGGAAGTGAAAGTAGGGAAGAGATATACCCACTCTCACTCTTGTCAGATCCCAACCAAATAATTTTCCAACTGGCTGCTGATACGAACTGGTGAGCTTAGTTTCTATTCGTATTATCACATAGGTGACTGCAGGAGGGAATACCTGTGGTACCTGAGGAAAACATTTCATCGCGTTCATTATTACTTCTGGAGGGTGCCCTTATGAATCATGGGTACTTGCATTGGCAAAGAATTTTGTCTGTAGTTCAGTGTAAATGCTTCTGTTACCTTCACTAGATAGAATGGGGCATAATTACCCCGAAATATTTTTGGAAGGTCCTTATATATTCACTTTCTTGTATTTTGGTGTCTCGTCCTAATCACCTGGAGCGTAAATACCTGAGCGATGCTTGATTGACAGAATATTTAGGGACATTTTTAAAGAGTGCTCTTTACTCCTAGACTGCCATATATTTATCATTTTTGAGTCTATATAAGTTTTTTTGAAAGAGGAATCATTTTTAAAGTGTTCTCTTTACTCCTAGACTGCCATATATTTACCATATAAAGCCTTGATTAATTTGCAGACTTTATGTTCTTTCCCTTTAGCTTCAAACCCTGGTAGTTGTGTCATGTATACATCTTCCTGTAAGTCCCCGTTGAGAAAAGCGCTTTTGACATCCATTTGATGAACTTTCTACCCTTTCTGAGCTGCTAAGGCAAGTGTGAGGTGGATGGTGTTCCATTTGGCTGTGGGAGCAAAGGTCTCCTCATAATTGATCCCTTCCTGCTACGAAAAACCTTTAGCAACAAGGCGTGCTTTATACTTGTCAATATCACCATTTTTTTGTACTTAATTCGATAAACCCATTTGCATCCAATAGGTTTAACATGCTGAAGACAATCAACAAGTTGCCAAGTGTTGTTCTCTTGAACTGCCTGATATTCATCAACCATTGCTTGTTGCCATGCTTTATGTTTTACTGCCTCTTGAAAAGAAGAAGGTTCAGTAAAATCATTTGCTATCAAAGCAAAATTTCCTTCATTTCTTTTTGATTCCCTTGTTCCTATTTTTTTTTGTTCATTAGGCCTTACATCTTTCAAGAGTTGAACTGCCCATTTTGGAAGTTGTTGCTCACTTGTTTGAGGTTTTGATAAGTCTCCATCATTGTAGAGGGGATTAATGTAAATTGATGTTCGCCGTTCAGATGGTGAATCTGGAGAATCACTGTCAGAAGAACTGTTGCTGGTTGGAGACGCTGATGAACTGCTAGAAGACCCAGATGATTGTGTTGAAATAGATGGACTGGATGAATCATCTTCAGAGGAAGGAAAATCAAGTTCATACCAATTTGGTGAAGTTGGTTGAATTTGCATATTTCCTTTCCTTTTACTGCCTTTAGTTTCTAACTTGTGAAGAAGACTTTCGATTTCTTCAACACTCTTACTCTCTGTTTCATCAAAAATGAAATCCCCGCTCACAATAAATTTTCCATTTGTCAAAAGACGATACCCTTTCTTTTCATCTGAATAGCCAATCATGGTGCATTTTAAACTTCTTGAATCAAGCTTAGTTCTCTTTTCTTTGGGAACTAAGGCATAATAGATGGATCCAAAAACTCGAAGATGTTTGACTTTAGGTTTGAAACCAAACCAAGCTTCATAAGGGGTGATTCCTTCTAACGAAGCAGTTGGAGATCTGTTTCTTAGATAGACAACTGTATGGATTGCCTCTGCCCAATATGTTGGACTTAACCCTTTGAAAGTTAACATGGATCTTGCCATGCCTAACAATGTATGATTCATCCTTTCTATGACTCCATTTTGCTGTGGAGTGTAAACATTTGTAAGATGTTTTCTGATGCCATTTTCACTGCAATAAGTTTTGAATTCATTTGAGTTGGATTCTCCCCCATTATCTGTCCTGAGAGTACCTATCTTTTCTTTGACTTCATTTTCAACAAGTTGTCGAAAATTTTTAAATTTCTCAAATGCTTCTGACTTGTTTTTCAAAAAGTAAACCCAGGTCATTCTACTGGAATCATCAATAAATAGCAAGAAATATTTGCAACCAGCTAATGAAGGTAGAAGTGGACCACACACATCACTGTGAACTAGTTGTAGCAGCCTGTTTGCACACCATGTACTTGTTGGAAAACTTTCTCGACTCTGTTTGCCATAAATGCAAGCTTCACATTTTGCATTTTCTTTGTTGAAAGTCGAAAGTCCTTTAACCATCCCTTGTTTCTGAAATTGAGAAAGACTATCAAAATTCAAATGTCCATATCTTACATGCCATAATATTATAGGTGAAATTCATGTAGAAACTGCCCCTGCAAAATCAGAATGCCTTGGAATAACTGTCCCTTTCATCCTTAACATTTTTCCGTCTTCATATCCTGTCATCACTGTTTGGAAGTTTTGTTTGACTGACTTAATCTTAACTAAGCCATCTTCCATAATTATTTGATGTCCAACTTGTCGAATCATGACCAAAGACAACAAATTTTTCTTAAAGATGGGAACATACCACACATTGGAAATCAATTTTTATCCAATGTTAGGGAGAAAAACTTTGACTGCACCTTTTCCATAAGGCGTATGTTTTGCATCATCTGATAGAAAGATGGAGTTAAGATGGCACTCTTGAAAATTCCAAAAGAAATCCCGTCTATAGGTCATGTGCTGAGTTGCTCCTGAATCCAAAATCCAAGCATCTTCATAAGCACTCTTAACATAAGAGGAAAGTTGGATTGTTGGTGAAGAAGTGAAGACATATTCTGAGTCATTATCATCTTGATCTTGATCATTTGAAAATTGTGCTAAAGGCTGTTGAAACTTAGAAATTTTATAGATAGATGTGCGACAATCTGAAGCATTGTTACCAACTCTGTTACATCTCCTGCAAATAACTTGACTCAAATTAGTGCCTCTTCCTTGAGACTGTCCTCGACCTCTGCTTTTTCCTCTATTTTGAAATTGTCCTCTTCCTGGATTCTGTCTTGTACCTTGCTGAGATCCTCTGTTTTGGTTGTTGCCTCTGCCTTGAGAATTGTTTCTGCCTGAATTTGAGCCTCTGTTGGAGTTGTTTCCTCTTTCTTGACTGCGACCACGACCTTGCGCTGCTTGATTAAAATTACCTTTGCCTTTTTTTTTGGAATTGTCAGCTAGGGAGTTGCTAGTACTGGCTTCTGTAAGAAAAACATCTTCACCCACTTTCTTTTTCTTCCCAAAAGTTTTATCATGTTGAGTCAACATTTCACAGAGCTCATCAAACTTTAGCTTTTCTAACTTTCCCGTGAGCTGTAAATTTTCTAAAAAATGTGTGTAGGAAGAAGGAAGCCCAGAAATTAAAATTGTGACCATAAAACTATCATCAACTGCTTGAAAACCAGCATTAAAAATTTCCTGCTTAATATTCTTAAGTCTAGACACAGGGGCTTCACTGGGGAGCAATACCATACCACGTGGGTTCATATTGGGGGATATATATTGAGGAAAAAATGACATAATATATTGGGGGATATATAGGGGGTAAAGGGTTTTTATATTGGCAAGTATACAAAATGGATCTCAAAGTTAATGAAAAAATATAAAGGGGTATAAAAAATGTTAAGGAAAAAATGGATACCTACAATATTTAGTGGAAGTAGGGGTTTTTTGAATTAGGAAGGTGTATTGGGTTCATATTGGTAGGGGGTTAAATATTGTGATTTTTAGGGGTATTTTCCAATATTTAGTCAAATTAAGGGTATTGTTTAATATGCCACGAACGCACGCGATAGGTCAGAGGTTCATTGAGTGAAGTCCCTGTGAGTCTAGAGATGTATTCAGGAATATCTCCTTCTTCAGTCAATTTTTGATGCAACAATTTTAATTATAGATCAACTCTTTTTGATTGAGGCTGAGTATCAAACAACTCTTTAAAATTTCTCAAAGCAGACCATGCATCTTTGGCATTTTCGATATGGACATACATTTCATCATTGACAAAGGATTTAATGAGAGCTAATGCTTTGGCGTTTTTAACTTCCCATTTTGCTAGCGCAACTGCATCTATAGGTTTATTTGGCTTTACATCTCCATCAAAAATATCATGCCATATTTCATTATAAACAAGAGTGCTTTCGATGAGGCGCTGCCATGTTTTGTAAGATTTTGAGGCTTCAAGTTTGTCAGAATCAGAAAATAAATTAATCAACTTAGACATTGTAGTGTTAAGACTTCACACCACGAATCAAGCTCCAGAAAAAATCAAAAATGTGCAACACAACAGCAACACACGACACAAAAAAAATGAACTATCAGGGCTTGGCCTTGACCCTCGAATAGTCGTCGAAACAAGAGAAAATTGACAGAGCTTTGCACTTGGCTCTAGTCAAGTTCTCAAATGTTTACAAGGAAACTTTCAAAATTTGACTTTTACAATTTGCACAATCTGGTAAAAAAAAATGACCCCCCCTCAAAGTAAAATTACTTTGAGTCACACTATTACAAAGCACAAATCTCCTTATCACTCCAAATTACAATACCCTTATCACTCCAAAAAAATAATATTACAATATTCTTCACAAAAATCTACTTATTCCTCCAAATACAAAGTTCCACCTTATCGCTCCAATTACGATTACAAATCACAATTAAAAAAAAACTCCAATTGCAAAGTGAACAAATCATCACTTCAATGAAACATTGCAAAAGACTAAATGCATAAAAAAATATTGAATGTTTTTTGTTTTTTTTTTTTATGCCACAAATGTAATGCTGGAATGAACGCTTCAAAAAATGTAATGAACACTGGTTCTTTCCATGCCAAATGTTGGAGGACGCTGGCTCAATTTAAACATGCAAAATCCACTTACATCAACATGAAAACACTGGCAAAAACGCTGTGAAGGAAAAACGCTGTAAAATATTTTAAAAAGGTTGTTTCAACGTGCAGAAAATGCTGGAAAAAACGCTGTGAAGGAAAAACGCTATAAAATATTTTTAAAAAGGTTGTTTCAACATGCAGAATTCTAATACGCTAGCTCAATTGAACGCTGGCTCTTTTTTTCAAATGCTGCTGGCTCAATTGAACGTTGGTTCTTGTTTTCAAATGCTGATTCAAACAATGTCAAACGCAAAACAAATGGGCTGAATGTTTGGTCATCAGTAAAAGTGGTAGATTGCTCGAATAAAGTGGTCGGTGGTTCTCTCCAAGAAGAATTCCATTCCGTTTGTGCCCTGGGTATGTCTCTATATAATTTCTTTCTCCCTTCGTTTCCAAGGAACAGTAGAAGTCGACGGATCGAGTTTTCTCTTTCTTACCTTAATACTTTGCTTCCATCTTCCCGAGAGATCGTTTAATCCATGAATTAAATTTAAAAGGTTGATTTCATTTGAAAGATTGGCATATCATCAGTGTAATTCTACGCAATGCAAAAAATTGATATGTTCAAGGGCTCAATGAGGCTGGCAGTTGACAAGTGGGGAAGAGTTGAAGTTACTGAAGATGCTGACTTGAAAGTTAAAGAAGATGCCAGAATCAATGCAGAATCAATTCAGAAGATGCTAGTTCTAATCATTTTAAAATGTTGTTTTAAAAGCTGTTTGAAACGCTGGAAGTTGAATCGACTTACAAGAAAGTGCAGAACCGATGTTTTCATAATCGGTTCTGAAAACAAAACAAAACGAAACAGGAGGATTGACAGCGCCTTTTTTTTATTACAACAAAAATCTAACACAAATAAGCATTTCCTCCTTTGAAAAACGATTTTAGAATTTGCAGATCTAAAATAAATAAATAAATTTGCAAATTTCATACCAATCTTTTGCTGATCACTTCAACGAAGTTGAGTTTTCCACGAACTGATAGAGTTGGAATCTCATCCTCACTGCATCATCGTGGCTCTGATACCACATGAAAGAGCAGAAGTGTCCTTAGACACACAACTTTATTGATCAAGCAAAAATATTACAGGGCAAATTAGAGGAGTTTACACACGTAAAATCACACTCTCATTCTCTCATTACACATTACATTCAAAATAGGAAACTAACCTATTTATATGCTCTATGCTCTAACTTAATCTAGTTATGGATCACTTGAAAAATAAACAAGTGTCCATTTACAATAAATGAGCTTCTAACCAAACTACTAACTTTTCTCCTAACTTAGAGCTTAGGAAACGACTCTTTTCTAGAGTCCTAATTTTTATTAACAAATTTCTAATTCTAACTATCTCACAAGTATATTAAAAATTCTAGAATAATAATTATTAATTTAATATATTAAATTAATAATTATTTTATTCAAATACTATAACCTATGATAAAAATTATTTTTGGATCATCTAACATTTTTTAACAATTAAAAGTGGATGATCGATCATTTCATCGATCTAGGAGCCTTCGTGGGCTTTCTTCGGCAAGTGTCGAGCCTTCTTCTAGGAGGCGTAGGAGAAATTCTTCTAGTGATTTCTAATCAGTAGCAATGAACGCATCAGAGAGTGATCCTCTTCTTGGGGCTATAATTTATGAGGGTGATCATAGTGTTAGTCATGATTTAGGGAGGAGTGCTCCACTCCTTTCTAGAGTTCTTTTTCTGTCGGAAGAAGTTGAGGTTGAAGATATTTTTGAACCTCCTGTTACTCCTTATTCCCCTCTTCCTTTTGATTTCCTAGGTGTTATATCATAAGTTGGGACCCTGACTCAGAGGCCAGCATCCACTCTTATTTATCATTTTCTTTCGATGGCCACTACTGGGAACATAGTTTCCACTATGAGTACTTCTATTGTGCATACTCCTCTTTCGGTAGAATGAGGAGTTACAATCGCTATGTCAACTATAACTCCTAGCACTGCAATATTTGGCTCTACCTATATTCCATCTTCGAGTAGGGCCACCCAATATTTTTATTCCCACACTGGTTCATTTTCATTTAGGATGCCTTCTAGTGCAATTTCCTGAGTTCCTTTCACCATTGCATCTGCTTCCTCCAGACATATGTCTTCTATGGCTAGTAGTTCAACTTATTTTCAGGGTTTTCCCTTTGGAAGCAGTTATATTCTTGATTATAACCCTTCCTTGGGTTCTTTTCCTTTCTCCGCACAAGGTCAAGGTTTCAATCCTTTTCTAGGAGGTCAAGGATTCAATACTTTTCAAGGCTGGAACCCTACTTTTGGTTGTTTAGGAACTGGGAATCAGTTCATGTTTGGTCAACAGGGGAAATTTCCTTCCCCTCCCTCCGTAGGAACCTCTCATGGTCTTTCTCCTTTCGCTAATGCATGGAACCCTTACCAAGGGGTCTTATCTTCTTTCAATACTTCGATTGGGGAAAACATTCCTGTTTATGGAAACCCTTCGGCACGAGGAGGTGATACTCTGAGTTTATTTTTACCACAAGGTTTTCCTTATGGTTCAGTATCTTCTATGAATAATCCTTGTCATCCTAGTGCCTTAGAAAATCTAGGTGATTCTTTTCAAAATGTTGGGAATCACCTTCATGGTGGATGGAATTCTCAATTTCCTTCACGCTTACCATTCCTAGAAACCCTAATTTTTTCATATCTTTCTAAATTGACTAATGATCCAATCTTATATAGCCCAGCTTGGCCTCTGATTCCTACCATGCTTCCATCAGATATTCCAAAATTCGAAGGAAGAATGGTGAAGATCCAACTGACCATGTAATAAATTTCCACTTATGGTGCTCATCTAACTCCCTTATTGATTATTCAATTATGTTGAGATTTTTTCAATGCACCTTGACAGGAAATGTTGCTAAATGGTACATAGAGCTTACTCAGAACACCTTTATTTCATTTGAAGAATTGGATACTATGTTCTTGAATCATTTTCAATTTTTCGTTCGGTATGATGCTAGAACTGAGATTTTGGCCAACTTCCAACTGGTTAAGGAAACTCACGTTTCTGACCATATTCAGGAATGGAGAAGAAGGAAGAGGCTCATTAAAGCATATATATCCAATTAATTCCTTCCAAAATGGTTCTTAAAATATTTACAGCCAGAAATCTCAAAGGATGTATCTCTTTCTAGGTTATTTATTGAAGAGCAGGCTATCTTGAGAGCTTAACAATTAGAACTTACCTATTATCAGTCTCGAATTCTTAATAATATTTTTCTAGGTTATCCTCAATCCAAGATAGATTTAGCCACATTAAAGCCAGGTCCCCATGCCGACAGGATAGTTGGTTTAATCGATAGTAATACAGCTAACCTCTTAAATCAATTGCAACAGTTGTCTTTACAAATATCTTCTTCTATTCAGGCTACACCTTGAGTGTCTATGCCTTCCCAACCTTTAACAATTAATCATGTCGAAGCCTCTAACCCCAAAGGAAATCAACAATTAGATAGGAAGAATAAAGGATGTAATAATAAAAAAGATAAGGATGGGAAGGATAGTGCAAACAAACCCAACAATAATGTTGGAGAGGGTAAGAGAGAGTTGAAAAAGAAAGTTAAGTTTCCTTGCAAATCATGCACTAGAGACCATATCACATATCTTTTCCATAAGATTCAGGATGCTCAACACTTGTTGGCTCAACATGGTTCTTCTAGTTCGTAGGTTGTCCTAAATAACCCTTTTCCCTAAGGGAAAAAAATGTTATCTAGCGCGAATACAAATACTGGAACTCAAATAGGAGGCAACCAGGAGGGGAAAAATTTATCAAATGTATACATTATGAGTGCTCACATTCATGTTGCAACTAAGTCATGTGATTATGGTGAATATAAATCTTCTAAGGCTAAGGTCTCTCTCGATATTTTTGAGCCACTGCATATAAAGAGGCTTGCAATTGAGCCTATACCTTGCATGCCAAAAGGCTCTGCTAAAAGTTCGATGATTAACCCTAAGGCCAAGACAGCTTAGAACTACTCCTTCATAGAATATCTGGCTTAGAGTCCTTGTGTTATGTTTGGGTTGTAGGTACTCCAATAATTCCCAGCACAAGTGAGTGCACTACTCACTGTGATCGGGGTGGTAGATCCAAAAAAAATCTCTTATGGTTACATTCAATATGTCAAATCTTAAGAAGAGACTTCTTCATCATATGGATTTTCAAATTAAATCTATGTATCGAAAGATCAATATTGTTCGAACTATAGTTGATAAAGGATATTCAACATGTTTCATTTATGTTTCATGTTGGAAAGCTATTGGATCTCCTCAAGTCGTTCCTTCACCTACTCTCTTGACTTCATTTGATGGTCATTCTCAAAGTCCACATGCCATTATTCTTGCCTTGCCCGTATGTGTTGAGGGAAAGGTAGTCAATATTGAAGTAGAAATGGTTCAAGCTAATTTTTACTATAACTTCTATTGGGAACAAAATTGGATTTATGAGATGGATACCATTGTATCATCATTATTCATCATCCTGTGTTATCCCCGTTAAGGGAGAATCGTTATTGTTGATCATATGGATTATTCTATGATATATTCCAGTGCATCCTCTAATTATATTTTTCTCTTCGTGAATAATGCCAATCAACCTATTGATAATGTAGGAGTTGGTATGTATGCCTCATTGATGGGTACCTTTGACCTTCTTCCTCCTATTTTTCATATAAATTCTATTTCATCTTCCAAGGTTCCTTCTCGAAGAGAGTTCTTCCAAACTCATTATTTTTCGGATCCTTGGCCCTTACCCTCTTCTACGACCAAAATAGTAGTAGGGAAAGTAGTTGGAATGGCATATCCTATGTATGCAACCGAAATTTCCTATCAATCTATTGTTAGCACTGCAGATTCTGATCCGGTTCCTCTTTCGTTAGAGGATTTGGATGGAGATGTGGATTCAGCTTCAACCCTTAAATCGAATTCTTCTTTGGACCGCCTTTACGCTACTTTACCATATTAGGAGGCAATCCTAGAAGCAATGACCGGTGTGGAAATAACTTGGGATGATTTGCATCATCGGTTATATTTTCTACCATATTTTCATGAAGTTGAGTCATTTTTGTCTATCCCTCTCTCAACTATTCATGTTCACCCAATTCTAAGCCCTTTGGCTCCAACAAAGATTTTTTCCGATGGTAATATGTCTATCATTTTGGAAACAACTCTGGTGAACATTTCCAGGGATCCCAATGTAATAGAGAATGTTTTCATCAGAGCCAAATGTTCCCCTGAAGAGATTCAAATCTATACCAATATTTTTAAAGAATTTCATGATGTTCTTGATTTGTCTTATGAAGAGCCAAATGTTCCCGTGAAGAGATTCAAATATATACCAATATTTTTAAAGAATTTCGTGATGTTCTTGATTTTTCTTATGAGGAAATGTCTAGAATTGATCCATCGATTGTCTAGGATGAGAACAAGACTTACGAGAACGCTAATCTTATACGGAAAATTCTTTGTCCAATAAATCCTAAGAAAGCTGCAACTATCAAGGCCGAGGTTGAGAAGTTTCTTAAGGAAGGTTTTATATGCCTTGTTCCTTTGACTGCATGAGTTCCAAATCCAGTCCCAGTAGAAAAGAAACAAGGAACAATCTGTGTGTGCATAGACTTCAAAGATTTGAATAAGGTGTGTCCTAGAGATAATTACCCCACACCCTTTATTGATCATATTATCGATTAATGTGATAGGAATGAGATTTTCTCCTTCATGGACATTTTCTCGAGTTATAATCAAATTACTATCCATCCTCAAGATCAAGTACTTTTGCATATAAAAATATGACTTTCGGTCTTAAAAATATTGGATCAACTTTCCAACGAGCCATGTATAATATTTCCACGATATCAAGCATATCATCGAAGTTTATTTCGATTACTTAGCTGCTCGTTCTCGAAAGATAATTTATGATCCTCATCATCTTCGATTGATTTTAAAAAGATGTTGTTATTATAAAATACGGTTGAATCTGAATAGGTGCATTCTCGTAGTCACATCCGGTCAGTTATTGGGGTTCATAGTTTCTACTAAATGGATTCATGTAGATTCTTTCAGGGTTGAGGCAATACTTCAGTTTCCTCCCCCGTCTACCATTCATCAACTTCAAATTCTCCAAGGAAAAGTCAATTTCTTGAGGAAATTTACAGCCAATTATGCTAAGATTACAATAAGATTTATGAGATTGTTGAAAATAACAGTTCCATTCCTGTGGGACGACTTCAATCAGTGCTCATTTGATGCTTTGAAAAAGGCATTAACATCTTCTCCTTTACTGAGTCCACGTAATTGTAGCAGATATTTCCTCTTGTATCTCACTGCGACAGAATCAACCATAGATATGGTTCTGTTTCAGGAAGATGATGCTCTGTGTGAGCATGTGATTTATTATCATAGCCAAGGCCTGATAGGTCCTAAATTGCGATATTGTCCCATCGAGAAGTTAGCTCTGGCAGTTGTCCATGTTGTCCAACAACTAAAAAATTATATTCTGATTCAAAAAAAAAATTCTTCGCAGTTGCCAATACATTTCAATTCGTTCTCAATAGGCGAGTGATTGGGGGAAAATATAATATATGTATTGTTATTCTACAAGAATTCAATCTCAATTTCTTGTCTGCTAAATCCAAGAAATAATTTGTATTTGCATAATTAATCTCCGAGTTTTCTTGTGGATAAGAAATAGTTTATGAGGAATCATTCCCTAATGACCATATTTTCCTTATCTCTTTACAATATCCTTTGTATGGGGATATTATTATATATCTTCAGACTTCAAAGTTTCCCCTCACTTTTTCGAAGGACGAGTGTAGAAAATTGCATCACTTGGAAAAAATCTATGTTATCATTTGTGACACTTTATATCATCATAGGGCTGATTCAATCCTTAGATGTTTCTTAACCATAGAATAAGCTGAGTTAGTGTTGAATGATTGCCACAATGGAGATTTTGGTGGTCATTTATCCAGCTTTCTATAGACTAAAAAATTTTGCGTGCTGGATATCTTTGGCGCTCGAATTTTAAAGATTGTGTTGAAGCAGTCAAGAAATGTCATCCTTGTCAAGTCTATACTTGGAAAATGGGCCCTCATCCAGCTCCACTCTTTCCTATTATTACCGTCAACCCATTTACAAAGTGGGGAATATATTTCAAAACTTGTAACCCACCTTTGGTTAAGGGTCATAATTATATCATTATAGCAGTGGACTACTTCATCAAGTGGGTTGAGGCTATGCCTACTTTTTGAAACGATGGTGAGATAACATCCATGTTTATTTTCAACTAAGCCATTTCTCATTTTGGTATTCCTAAAGAGATTGTCACTGACCATAGCAACCATTTTCATAACTCCATGATGGATGAATTAGCTCTCAAGTTAGGTTTATGGTAGGAACATTCATCTCTTATTATCCTTAGGTCAATGGGAAAGTGGAATGTGTGAATAAATCCTTGAAGATAATTCTACAAAGGAAGATCAATAAACATCGTTCCAATTGGAACATTATGTTGTATCCTGCGCTCCGGGCATACTGGATGTAAATTAAGACTATAACTGGTTTCACTGCTTTTCAACTAGTTTATGGATTAGAATCAATCTTCCCTGTGGAATTTAAAATTCCTTCTCTTAATATGCTTGTTGAACTTCTTACAAACACTACCAGTCTTGAATAATGCCTCATTTATTTCGAACGTCTTGATGACAAACATTGAGACGTAGCCACGATTAATGAACGTCATAAGAAAAGGGTGAAGGTTCAGTATGATAATACTGTGTGACCTAGGGTTTTCTCTGAAGGTGACCTTGTCTTGGTCTATGATCAAGACAAGGATGCTTTGGGTTCAGATAATTTTAAAACCATGTGGTATGGTCCTTACATCGTTAAAAGAGCCTTGAAAAAGGGAGCTTATGAATTGGTTTATTTTAATGGAAACAAGCGAGCAGAGCCCAAAAACGGGCACTATATTAAGAAGTATTATGCCTAGGAGTGTGCATATCATTTTCTTTGGTTTTGTACATATTGTGTTTTTTGCACATATATGTATATTAGTTTCATTGTGACGTTGATATTTTTTATCTGCCAAACTCATTGTAGCTCATGAGGCTTGATGCAATGATGCTATTCTAGCTACTTAGACAATTGGGAAAAGAGGGATTCTCATGTGTAATCCCTCTACATCTCTTATTGGGATCTGAGTCCCAACCTTCTAACTATCTGGTGAGCAGTAGAGTTGAATGTATCTGGTTAAGGGGTTAGGGGTTAATGATTTTAGGGATTAGGGGTTATGGGTTAAGGTTCAAGGTTTAGGAGGATATTGGATTAGGGTTTATGGGGTTCAAGGATTCTATGTTAGGGGTTAGGTGTTAAGGGGTTAGTGGCTTTGGGTTTAAGAGATCAAGGAGTTAATTTGTTATGAGTTATGAGTGTAGGGGTTAAGGTATTCTGGCTTTGGGGTTAGAGGGATAGGGACCTTAGTGTTTATGGGTTAAGTGTGTATGGGTTGTGATAATGTGGCCCCTAATCCCCTTGTCACAACTATTGGGGGTTCCCCTATCAATTTCTCTCATTTACTTACCTATAGTTCCCCTAGCCCCTATTCCATAAGGCCCTAAGGCTTCTTCTCATTCTGTAATGTTAGGATTATAGATCTCAGTAAACCATGCTTGAACCTCTCACATATGACCATCCATGCTACTCTTATGTCCCCTTGCCCCGCTCAATACACCAAATGATCCCCTTCCCCCAAAATTCATGAGAATTGAACATTTGGAGGTGATCATTTAACAACAGCTTCACCACTACTCCATTTATAATGGTGTCTTTGAGCTATTAGATGTCATTTCATTGAGCTATAGTGAGATGTGAGAGTTATGCATAGCTCACTAAAGGTGTACCAAGAGGCTATTAGTATATTGGTTATAGAATTTGACTCTTTTTATTTGTAAATTAGTGAAATGGAAAATATGTGGAGACAATCTCCATTCTTCTTCTTCTTTCACCGAGCCATGTAAAATAAATGAAGGAAATAGTCTCAACCCCTTGGAGAAGGAAAGTTGAGAACAATAATTAGCATGAAAAAACAAAGAATCAAATGAGTTAATCTTAGAGGGGTCTCCCTTTGTAAACAAGAATCGATAAGCTTGTTAGAGTTAGTATGAAACTTTACTAGAAGTTGAGTGGTCTTCACATCACCAAGCACATCGAATAGAAAGGTACCAACCCATACAATAAAAATGATGTCTGCAAATAAGGTGTAGTTAATACCAATAATATCATCTTATGAATCTATTACAATATGATTTGGAAATTACATTTCCATACATGTGTGAAAGAAACAATCCATTTGGTTAGCAAAAGGAAGTCTTTTTGAAGACCTCAAGAAACCCCCTTGAAGGAGACAAGAGGGTTTGAAACCATAAAATACAAGTTGATCTATGAACCCTATTTCTGATGTGTTTTTTTCATGTGTTTGTTCACTCGGTTTGACATGTGATAGACAATTTATGAAGCATTTTTTCCACCTGTCATCTTCATTATGTATCATGTTGCTAAGAATGAAATGTTTGGATTAGAGTTAAAGTTGATATTTTAGCTTGTTGTCTTTTCTTGTCTTTTAGAGTACGAATATTTCTGGTCTACTGTGCTAAGGAAGTTTGGCTTTCAAATATTCAAGGAATATGTGAGCTAATATAATACCATATTGTAATCTTTGAAATAACATGATGAACTATTTAGCACAATTTATGGTGTTGGGTTGATTAAGATGTCTATTTTTGGATGGATATATGTAAATCTCTTTAGCCAATAGACAAAACTCCTTAAGCATTGTTCCAAGTATGTTATTGACATGTTGAAGTGCCAATGAGACTTAGAGGTAGAAGATTTAGACTTGTATGTTGTCACCTATCCGGGTGTGACAATACCTTGTGGAGGTAGGAAAAATTTCCATTTTTTATAACTCTTGGATATATTATATATGCTCTTAAGATAATTTCAACCTTTTAAATAAAATTATAAACAAATATACATTCATGTGATAATTACTAATTGATTTTTGGGTGAATCAACAAATTGTAGCATGTTGGCTTATTGAATTTGTTAGTAAGTTAGGGTTTGATAAATTTGTAAGCTTGAGTGGGATTTATTGTGGTTGTATGTGTTTTAGAGAAGCGATTTTGGAGTCATGGTTGTGCTTCCTTTATTGAAATTGATTTATTTGGTTCTTCTTCTTGTGCATGCCCACTGTGGTATCTTCTCATTTGCAAATATATTCTTATCTTGTACAGAAAAATTTCTTGTTGCATCCTTAAAAAAGTTGCACAATTGTCCTGATTTATCTCTGCAATACCTTGAGTTGTCTCGCTTCTTTCAATTGGGCTGGAATTTTCCACCTCAAGAGGGTTTTTAGTTGTTGTCTAACTAAATTGTTACAACATTTATTCTTGTTTTATTTATTTGTTTTTTCTTCAAGGAGGTGTTTCATTTAAACTCTAGAAGAAGCATTCCAAGTGGCTTGAATATACAATTCATAATAAGTTGTCTGTAATCATGGGCAAGACAACCCTCAAAGGGTGAAAATTAGGTATTTTATACCTATGGAAAACTTTGGCTAACATCCAATTAGATATGTTATACGTAGTTCACAATTAGGAGATCACAGACCATATTGTTGCACATAAAAATGTAATACTCCTCAAATATCAGGGTAAGGGTAAGAGTATTGATTGAGTATAGTTTAGTCTTATGATACAACTATCCCACAACTCTACAGTAGAGAGGCCAACATGGAACAAAAAACTTAAAATAAATTGATGCATTCACTTTCATGGGAGGTTCATGAACATTTTTATTTTCTTATATAATGTACTTTTACCCACATCTAGAGATCACACGAAAACGGTATTCATAATAAAGTTTTCTAGGTGAAGCAATTCATTTTTCCTGCAAGATCAGGTTATGTAGCTATAATGTCTCGTGCTTTTTCGTACATCAGGCTAGAAACATATCTTTCAAGAATTTTGAAGGAAATCCCACTCAAATTATCATAGAATCTCCAGATGATCTCATTAAAAAAGTATGTTTCTCCTTATATGTTGATTATTCTTCCTCTTCATTATGTTTTGTATATAAATTCATTTCAATTCATTCATAGTAGATATAATCTAGCTCCTGGTTCCAATTTAAAGGTTCAATTCTCAACATTGTTTGTTGTTATTTATTTGGAAAGTGCTTGTGGTTGGAAGAGGTTGCAAGAGATGGGAATCTCAAATAGTTGTTGACTGGGCTAATGGAAGTTTTATAGGTAGAATGTATGGCCTCAATCGCTATTGTCTCAAATTTGGCCACGCATTCAGAAGCTAGAATGGTCATCCTTCACCCACATTTATCATGGGCTCAATCAACTAACAGGTAAGCTCTCCGAGGAGGCATTAAAGTAGCCAATTGATGAACTATCAACAAGATCCAGGTTGTGGCACACCCAAAAAAAAGGCAACTTGCAAAATTTTAGCTAACAACAACCCCTACTCCTAAAGCTGACAACTTGTATGCCTCAAGGACCACTACCTTCTCCTTCATCAGGAAATAATTCCTCAAAAACTCACTCAACTGCATCATTTCTATACCCCCAACAATATATTTATGTTATTGCGCCCATAACATTTTTTTAATAATCTGATGTTTCATATTGATGAATGTAAAATGCCAATTTACTATTTGAAAACCAAATTTTCATACCTTGAGCCTTCTTCATTGAATGTTTTCTTAAATGGAATTTTGTTTACTAATTTTTATCATTCAATTATTTCCTATATGTCAGGGTTCTTCTCTATTTCATGCCTTACGACGTTTCCTCTGCAACATCTAGTGCAATTGCTAGTCTAAATTTTTTCAAGTATTAAAAAAAAACAATTTTAGTTCATGGAATGTAACTCAATTTACAATTACCTTGTTATGCAGTATTATGTTAAAACATGAGATTCAAATTTCAAATCCCCTTGAGTGGCCAACCAGAAAACAATATTTTTTTATCTATTTATTTATTATATTTTTAGAATGTTGTTTAATGAAAAAATAAAAATATAATATAAAACAAATAAGTATGACATCATTAAATTTCATGTGGTTTGAATATCTATTTTCAAAAATAAAAAATATAATTATCCACTATCCGCACATGGATATTTCAATGAAAACTTCTGAATGCTAATGATTTTGTCTTAATTTCCAACTTTCTTAGATTGGTTTCGTCTTAATTGTCATTGTCTTAAGTAGCCATTGTCTAAAATATAAATTTTTGTCTTAAATATTTTTTTGTCAAAGTGCTTTTGTCTTAAATATAAAATTTGTCTTAAAATATTTTTGTCTCATCTTAAATATAAAGTTTTGTCTTAAAATATTTTTGTCTCAAACTGTTTTTGTCTTTAAATACTTTTTTCTTAAATTTTTTTGTCTTAAATTTTTGTCTCAAATTGTTTCTGTCTTAAATATTTTTGTCTCAAATTGTTTTTGTCTTAAATATAAAGTTTAAATTTTAATATGAAATAACTAAAATAAAAAGTGACTTTTTAAGACAAGATTTCTTTTTCCTTAAAAAAATGTATTAATTTAAAAAATGTCCTTAGTGTAGTAGTCATAGAGTGGTCCAATATCGAGATTGTCCAATTCTGCTAATTCTTCAATGATGGTTGAAGATAGTTGTACCTTAAATGAGTCAAGTGGGAAGATCAATGATTTTGGTGGAGAAAGAGCATGGTGCGTGAGATTTCAAAGTGGGTAGAAGTGTCTGTGAAGACCTTATCAAACAAATGTGACTTATATGTGAACTATAATTTGTGATTCTTGTATTAATCTTTGTAATGTAAACGTTAATAGAGAGACTTAGATTTAGTGCTTACAATAGCATATTGGAAAATTTGGTTTGTTGGTTTTTCGAATTTGTTGAGATATTTTCTCAACAATATTGGATCTCATATGAACTATATATTTTTTGTGTATTTTATTTTCAAAGACAATATACAAATATTGTTCTGTGCATATTTCTAGTATTATGTCTCCAAATTCAATTTCTCTATCTATGATCTTTCACCAACTTCTCAACCCATAAACCACATAGAAAAGAACCATTGTACCTCAAATTTACTCTATTTTTTTTTTTAATTTGTGAGTAATATATATATATATATATATATATATATATATATATATATATATATATATATATATTCCTATTTTAATTTAAAATCAATATATTTATTTATATTATTTTTATATAATTTTTTTTTATATTTAATTTTTAAATTTTCTCTCTATATTTCTAAATATATATAATAATATAATTATTCACAGTTGTATTTTTGTTTACTGCAAGCTTTATCAAATTACCTTCATATTAATTTCACAGACTCATGTACACATTATCCATATATCATCAATGTAAGTCAATTAGTCATTTACATATAATGAATGAAAAAATAATAGGGAAAAGGTTGATCGTTTCCAAAATGCCAAAACTCTTTTCTAGAAGAAAAAAAACCAGAACTATATTTTATTAAGAAAAATAAAACCCAGTTACATATGATGTTTTGTCATTAATTCATTATCCAACAAGAGGCTTCATGTCTCTGAAATTGATGTTCTCAGAACTAGTCCATAAAACTTTAGAAACAACATCTAGCAAAAATGCAATCAAAACAGAAACATCTAAAAATTCAAAAGATATACACACGAAAGAAATCCTCCATATTAGCTGAAAAGCATTCATCTAGTAATTCCAATCACAACCCACACTATGGGAGAGCAATGTGCCCCTCTTCTGAAACACCATCTGAAACAAAAGAAAACAAAATATATCATTTATCATCGTTCAATCCCATTTTCGATAGAGAGTTGATCGTCCCATTAGATTACGTCTTAAAACTCTTAATTTAAGGTCTAATTCAATTTCCAACTTACAAATAAATAATTATAATCTCGAGTCACATAAAACATTAATATAAGTGGAAATATATGGAACCATTATAGATATTATTATGTAGTTTTAATTCTAATTTAAAATTAGCTAATTAGAAGCTTAAAACATTATTAAATAATATCTTTTTTGTGTTTTTTCTTTAAATATTTTTATAATTTATTATAATATAAATATTTCCAATTTTATGGAGATTCTTTGACGATAATTATTAAAAGCAATTACAAAAAATTATTAACCTACCCGTATCCAATTGAATATGTATCAAGTGATTGGAATTAAAGTAAAAGTGTTATAGTAACAAGGTAATCTTAATGATAATGTGTTCTGGTTACAAATTTTCCCTATATTAACTTCTTTTTCTGGTAACCTAAACCTAACCTAATAACTTGCAATTACAATTATAATCACTCTACTACAGACCGGTAGGACTATAATCATTCTTACGAGATCTCATACGATTCCGTAGTGGCATCCTGCCACTAGACAATAAGAATTTAACCTCGCCAACGACCTATTATTGAAGGGTATTCATTAGACCCTCGTACGCCTACGCTTTCATCTATTTAAGTATTGAAGTTATCCATTTTATCACTATTGCATGGATATATGAGTTATGATGGGCCGCAGTTAATGCTTACCGGTTACCAGTTGTATATGCTTACCTGCTGTATACTTTTATTGTGAGATAATCTATTTGCTTAAATTTAACAGTGGGTATATAGCGCCATTGTGCATTAAATCTAACAGTGGGTATATAGCGCCATAGCCACAGCACATTAACTGCCCCTCAGCATGGTGGAAAATGTAGCCACTGCATATTCATTGTCCCTCAGCAAGAAAGATATTTTCCACCTATAACCGACCATAACCTACCATCTAATATTCTAAAATTGGAATTTCAAAACAGACCGACAGATCAACTCTGTAGGTTTTCACATCTTAGCTACCATCTTAGGTTTTTAACTGTATTTAACCAGAAGGGCAATTTGGCCATCAATCCATGCAAGTACCATCATTGGTGAACGATAAATCGAATCTTCCCAGACGCTGTATCTATTGCGAGGAATCCCCCAGTATCCATCTCCATTGACATCTAGATTCTTCCAAGAATTAGGGTTGTAAATTCTCAGTACGAGTACATAATGGCAGCCTGTATCTAGTCAACCAGAATTAAAACTCGGCATCTATCTGGACTTAAAGGCTATTCAATCGGCTCCTGTATTCTCGGACGCGGTCTCCACTGTCAGAAAAGCCCGAGTATCCATGTGCTTTTAAGTGCTTGATAAAATTTGAAAACTCACAGGTCTTTATCACTCGTTATTGACGGGCTTCGTGACTGAATAGGTGGAATTGAATCGAATCACAGGTGTAACTCTGAGTATGATTATTAATGCCAGCCTCTGTATAGGCAACCAGAATTTAACGCTTCCAACTATCTGAACTTAAAGGGTATTCATTTGATTCCTGTACGCTTACTGTTGCATCTATTACTTGTTGAAGTTATCACTTTACTGTTGAATCTATTACGAGTTGAAGTTTTCACTCTTGAAGTGAAGTTTTACAAGATACAACTTTTACATATCGACTCTTCCGAATGCACTATCGAAAGGTGAGCAGTCGAATTGTAATCTAAAATAGGAAATAGGAAGTGTGATTTATTTTTCAATTTATCATATATGGAGATTTAAAAATACCATTTCAAGTATAAAAAAAAAATCTAAAAGGAGAATTGATCCCTTTTGATTTCTCATATATACATACAAAGCTAAAATGAATTATTATAATATATATAAATATTTATTATTTTTAAATTAATATTTTTTTTTAATTAATATTTTCTATTAATTTAAAAAAAGAGTGCATTTTCTTTTACACCACTTCAAAATATCTAAAGCCTTACTCCTATTTGATTTATTGGCCCTTAAGTACAAGCAAGACAAGATGGATAATAACCATACAAAGCAAGAAGACTAGAGATTAATGACCCAGAATTCCTAGAATTGTCTCGAAAACATAAGGTGTCCTAAAATCATAACTAGCCATATGGGTTGTCACGTATGCCACCTCCAAGACGTTGAAAAGCTTCATGTACATGTGATTCTATATGAACCATCCTCCCTTGGAAGTCATCCATCCGTGGCTCAAGTCGCTTTTGGCCTCTACGAAGGGAGAGTGTCTAGGATTTTATATTGATTTTGTTGTATGTCCCACAAAAAAATAATTACCTCATTATGGTCATGCTGCGTGTCCCTTGCCTCCAAAGAGTCAAAGGGTGGTGTAAGGTCCACATCCCCAGGGATGCCTCTTGTAGCTTAACCAAACCTTCCTTCTCAACAAGTTCAGTAGTCGGGTAGGCATCACCCTTCCCACGATGCCCCACCCTTGTTCTCGACCTCCCTCTTTGTCATGGCATCGCAAAATCCCAAGGAGCTCTTCGTGACACCCACGAAAAATTTTCCACGCCGACTATGTAGAGTACGTTGGACCACCCACCACAACATAAAAACTTTTCTTCTTGCTCCCCACCACAATATAAAACAACCAATTCGACGGTCCTCCCAAAGAAACCACCCATAACCTCTCTCACAGTTCATCTTACCAAGTGAACTAGCGATGACACTAGCATGCACTTGAAATGAACTTGCTCGACATAGAATTCCCTCTCCGTAAGGAATAAATCTCCATACTTTCCGACTACCTCCACTAGCTAGCACATTACACTCCCAAACTTCTAAATGCTGCATAAAACTCCCCACCTCCCAAAAACACACATAAAGCTTGAAAAAATCACCCAACTCGACCATAGAAAGAAGACCCCCTCGGCCTCCGGCATGTTGCACAAAGCCCTACGAACTCCACCCAATTATGCTCCAGCCCCCACAAAAATAGAAACCGCTGCAACTGAAAGGAAACATGGAATGAATAATGCAAATAGACAAAACAGAGGGGGTGGCTTACTTCCAAGAAACAACCACTAAACAAAGACCCGAATACACCAACCTTCCTCCTTCCAACCTTCCATGCATATGTAGCATTCACAAGAGGAGGTCGCGAGCCACGATCTAAGTCGCATGTTGCTCAGTCTTGGGAGGTCGCACTATACCATTCTTCTTGCAACAAAATTTTTCACAAGCACCTTCTCATAAAAAAAACAGGTAAACATAAACAACATTGCCTCCTACTCCTCTATGGTTCAACAAACTCTCTGCTCCTTCATCTCCCACTTAAATAAATGGTATGAAACCACCAGCCCAATTCACATACACAAACAAAAAAAATAAAAATACAAACAAAACAAAAACATTTGATTTCCCAAACTAGCATTGGGATTTCATTACCCGCTGCCATGCATTAATGATGTAGTAGATGCCCATTAACTCCTTGAATTCGGGCCTCATGTAGTCCATTTACCACCCAATCACGGAATTTTTAAATTGAATGTTAAAAACAGATACACATCTTTTTTACATTAAAGAAAATACGATTAAAGTTCTTTAAATTTATATTTTTAATTAATTAATATATAAATAAATTTAATTAAATAAAATATTAAATATTACTTTAAAATTAACCATTAAGAAAAACTATACATCTTAAATATTACATTTTTATAATTTTGAACCTCTTTAAAAGTATGGAATAACGAATTCTTATAAGAAACTTTACTTATTTATGAGCTTTTGGATAAAATTAACATTAAACCAATTTTAAAATATTAAATATTACTTTAAAATTAACCATTAAGAAAAACTATACATCTTAAATATTACATTTTTAAAATTTTGAACCTCTTTAAAAGTACGGAATAACGAATTCTTATAAGAAACTTTACTTATTTATGAGTTTTTGGATAAAAAACATATCACTTACATGTCCAACCATTTGAAGTATACGATTATATGGTGAAAAAAACAATATTAATCACCATATAAATGGGATATATGGATTAAATAATAATTTTCTTTTTTATTTTAATATCAAGAATAACATAAATTAGGTGGTTAATTAAAATAAAATTTTAAGTTATTATTATTTTTAAGATGATGTTTGTTTTCTTTTTTTTTTTAATTTAATTTTTACGCTTTCAATTTTCATAAAACAAATTAAAATTGAAAGAATTATTAATCAAATGGAATAATAAAGAAATTTCACGTTTTAAAAGTTGAATGCACTATTAACAAAATTTATATGCAATTTCATATCAATTATTCCTATTTTATAATGTTAATTTACAAAAACATATTAGCTTAGATGTAAATTACGTAAATTTATCTTAAATTCAAATCTATCATATGGTAAAGGAATTTATCATGGTTAAAATCCCTTAACGTGAAATCATTTTTTTAATGGTTTTCTTAATATGAATAAAATCCCCGCTTAATGATTTGATATGTTTTTATCCATAATAAAAAATAAAGTTTCTATATATATTTCATACTCTTCGCGATGTAATATAGAGAATCTTTAATTGTAAAATTCATTTATTTTTACCTATTTTTTTCATTATATATACCCACATCAAATATTTTATTTGTTATTAATATTTTTTCATAATATTGTGTGTGAAGTTTATATTAATTTAGAGCATGAAATAAGTACTACATCTTAGTCATATTAAGTAATAATACTTTTAAAAGTAATGATAAAAAAGGTACACATTAATCTTACTTTCTTTATAGATATATATACAAAGTTGATATTAAGATATTTTTTTTGGAAGTTCGATATTGGTGAGGCTACTTCATGGTCATGTCCAAAAATAACACCCTAATAGTCTTTCTTATATCCTCTAGACAAATTGATATTAAAATATCTATTAAAGTGAACATTGAAATATTTTATTTATGGTGATATTGAGATATATGCTATGTGTAAAATTCATATTCGACATAAAGGAATTACACATTTCTTTATTATTACTATCTTGTAAATAAATGCATTGACAAAATAATCATTAAAACTTAATATTATACCATCACGCCATTCAAATTTGTTCCCATTTATAATAAATTGAATTTGATAGAGTGGTTTTTTATGTTACATATTTCTCTTAATATCCTCGTGGGTGTCCATCGAATGACCTTGTGAGGGCATGTTTCACACAATGTTCTTTTAGGATTAGAGAAATTAATGTTCACTCCAATTCTTCCTAAGTACGGATAGAATTTGAGGGGCGAATTTCCCATTACAGGGTGGTTTTCCCTTAAAATACAACCAAACGTTTTCCTTACCCATCAACATACTATGCTAAAATGATCAAAATATATTTAGAATTGTAGAAACTATAAAATTTGGTAGATATTTCATATTTTAATTCCTTTCTTTCTCCCAAGGGCATGTCTCACTAAATTTCCTTTCCGAATTAGGGAACTTAATGTTAACTTTATTTGCTTGCTCAATGTCCTCATATGGTGTCCACTCAATTCCCTTCAGAGGGCATGTCTCACTCAATGTCCTTTTAGGGTTAGTGAATTTAACGCCCACTCTATGTTCTTGTGAAGTTAGGATCACATTACTATCATTAATGAAATATGCATGTTAGGGTTCATAATTTTTTAATTGACTATGATTAGTCTTGTAAATATGTACATACCTTGCTTTCTGCAAGTTGTTTTCCCATATTTGAAAATAAAAAATGAAAAGAGGGTAAAACACAGGGGCTTCACTAGGGGAGCAATACCATACCACGTGGGTTCATATTGGGGGATATATATTGAGGAAAAAATAGCATAATATATTGGGGGATATATAGGGGGTAAAGGGTTTTCATATTGGAAGGTATAAAAAATTAAGCTCAAAGTTAATGAAAATATATAAAGGGGTATAAAAGATGTTAATGAGAAAATGGATACCTACAATATCTAGTGGAAGTAGGGGTTTTTTAAATTTGGAAGGTGTGTTTGGTTTATATTGGTAGGGGGTTAAATAATTTGATTTTTAGGGGTATTTTCCAATATCTAGTCGAATTAAGGATATTGTTCAATATGCCATGAACGCACGTGATAGGTCAGAGGTTCATTAAGTGAAGCCCCTGTGGGGTAAAAGTCCTAAAAGAAAGATCAAAGGACTTGAAAATAAAAGATAAAAAAGAATAAAAAATGGACCCCAAAGACAAAAAATAGATAAGAATAAGACATGAATGTGATGCAAGTCAAAATTCCACTACTTTTTACTTTTACTGCAAAAATAATGATTATGTGCAGCTTGTTCAAAATGCCATAATCCATGATGAGTTAAATAGTTTAATCTTAATTTTTTCATGCTTTGAATTTCATGTTTATACATAAGGAATAAAGATCTGTCAAACAATTTAAACTTGACAAATCAGTAGATAGGTAGAGAATAAATGAGGAGCTCAACAGTTTAATTTGAGCCCTCGGATGAAATAAGGTTAGAATTAGATAGTTTATGCTTTAAAAAGAAAAATGGATTTAGGGTTGCAAGCTTAAATTCACCCATACAAATAATGAAAAAATGTTAGAATAATGATGGGTAGGTAGAAAGTAGTTGAACTAAGACATGTAATAAAAACATCAATTGGAAAAATTACTAATTTCCCCTCCCCTCAAAATATTCAGTACTCAAAACCTTCAGTTAAAAAGGCTCAGAGAATTTCTCTGAATTTTGTTGTGACTGGACCCAAGGCTTCATAACTGATTGGTTATTAGTATTGAAATCCCTTCATAATCACCCTTTTCCTCAACATTATTCCCTTTTCCTATGTTAAAACACTTTTTGCTTGAGGAAAGTAAAAAAATCCTCTTTAACTAATTTCATTTCATGCAAAAAGTACTAAAAAAACCCACAAAACACAATTTATCCTAAGTATTATGTGTAAATGTTTAACATGAAACCATTATTGTGCTCAAATGCCTATTTTACACTTTTCGTAGTTTATTTACATGTATTTTCCATTTCATTTCATTCATTTCAGATTAACTTTTAATTTAATGTATTAATTCCCTTATAGCTACCCCTTCCTGTAGATATATTAATTCTTTTATTTTAAATATCCCAAACCCACTATTTTAATGTTTAACCTATGGTCTAAATACCCATGTGTTAAATATTACCTCGCCAATCCCTCAAAGGTTAAACATGTTATATATAATAAAACCTGCCTTCGCAATACACATGAAAATCATCCATTTACCGTGTAAAACCACAGTTCACATATCCCGCTTATAACATTGGTTTATACGTTTAAACGTATTAACCTGACCTCACCACATATAAAATCTTGGGCCCCATGCCCCATATGCCGAGAAAATCCATCGTTCCATCTCCATCATTTGCATCGCTTTCCCCAGATCCGACGATCCATCAACGATATCGCAAATCCAATAGTGCCCAACTTAATCAATTTAAAATTTGTGAAATGGGCAGTATTGACACACTCTCTTTCCTCCACGTGGTGATAATTGATTGGATCGCATTCGATCCAAATAAAACACTTACCATCTTCTCATCACGCGATAACCACTCATTGTTTTTGCCCATCGGCGCTAAACCACTCTCCATTTTGACTTGACCCGTATTCAATGCAGAACCATGTTTAAACCTAAAAACTCTTTAAAGTTGCATATATGCTCAGTTTTAAGTTTTTCTGAGTTTTTCTGCATATTAAACCTTTTCGACTGAAGAAAAACACTGTTTTCCTTGTCTTTGTGCCCAAAGAACCAAATATATATTAAGAAATTGCTGCAAAGACCGCTTGAACCCTCTAGTATACTTCCAAGGACTGCAAAAACTTCCAAAAGCCTTCTGACACCTTAGAAACCCAGTTTAAAGACTAAATACCTGCAATAACAGGCATTCTTCGAAAAAAGTCACCTTCCTGTCAATGGAAAAAGAGTTTCCTATGAAATTCATAGGCATAAACCCTTTTTTCTTGCAAAAAGACCTGTATTTTCCCTAAAAGAATAGATTTGATGCGAAAGCCTGATAAAACCCCAGTTTCGACACTGTAAATTGTTTTAATCAAAATTGAAGATATTTTAAGTCTTGTTGCAGATCTTAAAGAACACTTGACTAATTCAAATGCTTTGCAAATAATCAGAACCCTCTGTACATAAATAAAATTGTTTTTTAAGTCCAGTTTATCGAAAAAAGCAAAGAAACCCTGGTTATTTCATTTTCTGAGTCTCTAAAGAGTTTGAAGATTAAGTTTGAAACCAAATTGAAAGTTTTAACCAAAAGAAAGCTTGATTATCCCCTTTTATGTTCAATAAACCTTTTTTAAAGCCAAAAATACCTTCTGTAAATAGTTTAAGCTTACAGAAGAGTACAAAAAAGCCTAAATACAGAGTTTTAAGCATCCAAAAAGTCTAAAGTGTCAAAATTAAACCCAGTAATGTCTTCAAAAACCACCATTGTTATAAATACTCTACAACCTCCTATTGTAGATGTGGAGCATACACCCCTAGCAGATGTTGATTACAAAATAAATGATCGAGTGATAGAATTCAATATTTTAGAACTCCACTGCTGGAGTCTAGAAAAATCATTAGATCAGGGAGATGAAGTTTAGATTTGGGAGTCAAATCTACTCAAGTTTGTAGTTCCACATACTCATCAATGTCCATAAGTCATTAGGATGTGTTAATGCTATTATTCACCTGACCAAAGAGCTATGGTTGATGCTAAGAAATAATTATTGTTTACCATTACTGCAGAGTCTATTAACCTAATGCTTCAGCTAAAACCAGATCCCAATGAAATACCATTATCTATAGAAGCACTCACAAAGCTTTATATTCAGTTAGACTTTCCTAAGAGATTTCAAATTTTCCAAAATTTCATGCCTGCATATGTTGAAATTCCAATGATAAACCCTCCTTATTCTACATCCAAATTTCCTGAAGGATCAATGCATGTCATCTCTATGTTATCCTTTATCCTAGTTTATTTTACTGATGAGCACACATATGAGTCTATTCTAGGTTTTTTATCACCTTTTGTGCCAGGTCAACCTCCTTATGTTATCTACAATTATGTTGAATACATAGTTGATAATATCCATGATCAGCTTGTGAAATTTCCCACTGAAGGAGTTTTCAGATATTCATCCTTCCTCTTTCACGTGTTTCTTTATTTTCAAGAAGATAAGTTCCCAATAAACCTTCAGAAGTTAGATGAGAACAGAATCCTCTATCTGTCATCTTTTGGACATCTTTAATCAGAAAAGAATAAAAAAAATTCACTTATGTGGATTTTATAGATTGTTTTGTTCATCCATTAATAAACATGTTGAAAAACAATGTACAACCAAGAGTCAGTGATGAAATAAAGAAAGTGTTACAACTGTCAGAACAAAGTATAACTGGAGATTGGTACCTTTACCAAAATCATACAAAGATCAGAGTTTTTGGGTCAAATATTTTACCCTATAATCTACCAAAATACTTGCCAATGAGTGTTTTTGCTTTAGAATACATAAGGAAAATACTAAATTCAGATTCTATCAAATTATTGGCTGCCAAAAATAATACTCAATTCAAGTTGAAGAACCAGGTAGGACCCTTCATTTGTAGTCACAGGGCTGCAGGTACAGAGGCAACAAAACAATTGTTGGAATATAAATTTGAAGAAAGTTTCTAATGCAATTATGATCCTCAGGGAATTCTAAGTAAAATGAGGGTAAAATGCAAAATTACCCCTTATATCCATGATAAAAGGCTTGAGATTGAACAGTTTGCTAATCAAGAAAAGTGGCTGGAAAATACCTTGGTAGAAATAGTTAAACAAGGTGATACTAGTCACACCTTGAAAACTGTAATTCAAGAAGACAAGCTACTAAAAGAATCAGGGAAGAAGGTACCTACACTTTTGAAACAATAACAGAGACTAGGTTTAAACTCAGGTATAACAAGAAACCTAAGCTCAATCTAGTGAAGAAGGAAAAAGAAACAATTGAGGTGCTAGACGAAGAAAACACAGAGAAGAACATAGATGTTGCTACAGTTATTGTGAATGAGTAGGAAAAGGATACTCTAGACACTCAGATGGTTGAAAGACAACAAAATATGGAGGCATCCTCATCACAACAGGAAGAAAGTATAGGTTTGGATATCAAAGAGAAATACAAGGAAATCAAGGCTAAGAATGAAGAGTTAAAGAATGAAATTTATTCATAGTATCTAAAGAAAACTCCAGGAAGTCAAAACATATTATTATCAGCCTTTGATTACACCAACAAGAAATTTCTTATGAAAATACTACAACCAACAGTGCCTAAGAATACAACACTAGTAGACTACAAAAAAGTTGACTTGGAAGTACCAGTTGATAGCATTCATCCTCTAGATCAAATTGAGTTTCACATGCAGAGCTCTGAAATGCTCTAATCTACTATGACTACTAAGGCAATGAGTTCCCATAAGATTCAGAACACTATAACTAATTTTAGAGATCAAATTAGGATTGAAAAAACTTCTTCTCTTATCAAGCACACTAGAATAAATTCCTTAGAAGAATTGGTAATTGAAGTAGGGTATGCCCCAGCAAATGTAAAGGCTGCAGAAGAGATGATAAAGAAGAAAAGTGTTGACATAGAAGCACTTAGAAAACAATTGAAGCTTCCTCCAACAAAACATCCACAAACTAAAGAGATTATGCAGGAGGCAAATCAGAAAGACGAGATGATGAGTCTCATTCTCCAAATGAAAGCACAGATTAAGGAAATGGAGATAGAAATGGACAAGCTTGTCCAAGAGAAATAAGCAACAAAAAATCAAAGTGGTCCTCCCACAGTCATCCCCATGGTAACTACAGCATTTCCATCAACCTTGGCAGAGGAATTGACACCAAAAGCCCCATTGGCAACATCTGTACCAGTGACATCTTCCACTACCTCTGCTACAAAATCATCTACATCAACAGTGCAAAAAATAGATGAAGCTAGCAAAATTATTAAAGCTATGGAAGAGATGTCCATACAGACTAATGAGATCAACATGTTGAAATAAAAAATTAAAAACTTAGAAGATGCTACGAAATTAGCCCAAATCAATGATAAAAATGAGGAATAGAAAGCCAAAAGGGAAAGTGAACAGTTGAAGAAAGTTTAATCAGAGTTAACTTTGAAGGAACCAATGAATTTCATAAAAAATCATTTGTGGTCCAAGATCATTGAGTCAGTCAATGATACTTGGCCTTCCATTCAAGTCATTTATGAACATAAAGACTTTGCTAAAGCAACCAAAGAGGAAATTGTGAAGACAAAGGAAGAGCTTGGTGCCAAACCTGAAGAGGCCCAAGAGATAATCAAATTCCTCAACACCAAGAAAAAATAATAATTGAATGAAATAGGCATAACTGATATAACTGACACAATTCTTGAGGTGAGAAAAGTAATTACAAAGAGAAATTTGATGAAGCAGCTTGAAGAGAAGTGCCAAAACATGGATTTGGAAATAACTAAATTTATGCTAAAGTTTGATATATTGAGGCAAAAAGGCTTGCCAAAAATTGTTGTTCTAAATGAAAAATTAATGAAGCAAGAGGATTACAACAAAAAGATCAGAGATTTTGCCAAAGAATAGGTAAATAAGGCAGATTGGCAAGGAATACCTACATGCAAAGTATTGCACAAAAGAATTGAAGTTTTTTTCTATTTGGAGCATGAAATAAAACATCTCTTTGTGGTCAAACCAACATTTGTTAGGTACACAGAGACTGATGAAAATTACAAGAAACTTACCAAGATCAAGTTACGTAATGAAGAATTTTGGCAGAAACTGACTGATTTGCTGTAAAAGACAATTTTATAGTGGAAGAGAATAAATTACAGATTTTTGTTTTTACACAGTAAAAATATAAATTTAGAGTAGTGAGGCAATTAAAACAGTCCTCAAACAAATAAAAGATTATCAAACGTAAAGTGTATAAGATTAAAGAGTATCAGATGAGAGATAACAATTCAAAACAGATTAAAAGATATTTTATAGCATTGAAGACAACAAAGCAGCTAGCTACACCCAATCTAAAACAACATTTCTAATTTATTTGGATAAATAGGACAACTTGCTAGTTGTTAAGCAGCTGTCACTATATGTTTGTAAAAGATATTTTATTTTCCTTAAAAAATTCCTATGATTATTCGAGGATATTTTGTAAACATTTTTTGTATAAATACTTCAATCTTTGAAGTATTATTGTGGAATAAATTGTTGAAGATTTCTATAGTCATTTTTGTGTCTGAAGGGTTTCTTGTAGCAAGTTCAAGTAGCAGAGTGGATCAAAATCATAAAGCATCATATTTCAGGATTCATGTGATAAGCCATTGAAGTGAAGTACTTTCTACTGTCATTGTTTATCTTCTTATGTTTTACATGCATCCATATATGTGTTCTAAATTTGAATGGTAAATTAGGAATATTATTACAGAATTTTTTAAAAGCACTCTGTCTTTAACTATTTATCATTTATATGTTTTCTGTTGATTTCTAGAGTAGGGAACCCTTAATTTCTCCCTCTTTCGAATGACCTCTTCCTTATCCTTCCCTATCCGGATCAAAGAATCCTTAATTGCTATTTATCCCGATTAATCCACTTCACCAATCAGCCTTCAAAGATCTTTAGTGACTTGTCTATCTTACCCTGAAAATATTTGTCTTTTGATCTTAATCTTGAGATGTCTGCTTGACATATTGACTCCTTTTTTCCCAATGGAAAACCAGATCTATTACTATCCATCTCATTAAGTGATTTTTCCCACCAACTAAACCAAATCTTAAAACCAAATTGTCCTTATAACAAGCCTAAAATCAAACATTAAAAAAAAAAAATTCTTATAGAGAGAGCCCTCTCTAAACCCTAGGAAGGCTAGATCCTAGAGTTTAAAATTAGATTTTTGGTTACCTCTAATATTCTTAAAACTATAAAATCAAAATCTCACAAATTTGGGAATTATTAGAGTGATAACAACGCAAAACACCCAATTTTTTTATGAAGTGTTTATGAAAAATATAAATTCTTATAAATTAGTTTTTAAATAATATATGTTTTTTCCAAAAGTATTTAAAAATAAATAAATATTAGTAAAAACCCTAATTTGAAATTTTTAGATATAATTTTTGTTTAAAATAAATTTGTATTACCTTTAAAAACCATATCACATCCTTCATTCCTTAAACACAATACCTAGTGACACATTTTAAACCTTATGAGGCTTAGATCCCAGTATTGAGCACGAGTTTATCGTTCTTGACTTTTCTCTTATGTACATCTATCCAATCCAAGGGATTGTGAGGAACCGATGATAAAATGATATCCTTTGCTTGAGATGCTTCCATTACCAAAGGTTCTAGCCCGTTTTCAATTCACCTATTACTATCCAAGTGGTTTGGCTAGTGCGTACATTTGTGCCCACTCATTGACGGAGCCAAAATTATGGCAGAGCATTTTATGGGTTTGGTGGTAGACTGAATTTCCTCTGTAGAGGGAGGTAATCGCTTTACATGATGATGAGTCGAGTCCAAATGACTTTCTTTGGCCATATATGTGTTATATTGTTAAGGGGTATCCTCCTTGTGATTGGTAGTATTATTGGATCCTTTCTATCCCTTGGAATATTGCTAGCCATGGTTCATTTTCTTAGGATGTTGCTTGGTATTGGACCCTTACAAAAAGGAGAAACACTTTGGAGATGACTAGGTTGTTGACAATTCCATCCATGAAAATAACTAATCTAATAATAAGTGTTGTGAATAATTCCAACCCTTCAGTTTGAGGATTTTATCTAACAATCCTCTTGTGAGATACACCTCCACACATATGTGAATAATATGTGAGAATTCCTTTATCCACCGAATAATTTTTATTTTTTATGTCGTTAACTATTAAGCTACCCATCTTTTCCAAAACATCATCATGAGACAACATGTAATATCCCTACGCCATTGTATTCACATTGGAATTTATAACTATATTAACATGGAAAATGTAAATTTTGGGTAAATAGGTCGATGTGGTGGTAGTGATTCATATCAAGAAATGTTTTCCTCAAGAATTACTTATAAACTAATTTTACATTCGTCAAACGAAAATGACAATGAAAATAAGATGGTGCTTTCAATATCTCTTCAGTGTTCATGGATATTACTAAGTCATTACATAACATCAAGAAGTAGTTATTAAAACAACATGTAGAACACATAAATGGAAAAGAACTATGAGATATGTGGGAAGGAGATTTTTCCTTGTTATCCTCTACCTTGCTCTCTTTCTTACACTTGTCATTTATTCTTATCTTACAAACAATATTCTCATTTAGTTTATAATTACATTCATGGCATTATATCTAGTGGAATTAAATCCATAGAATTAATGATGATGACGTCAAGTTGGAAGGGATATGGATGCATTAATAAAGAATTTTTCTTCTATCCTATTAGAGTTTTATCCACCCATGATGCAATTGGTTGAGAAGCATAGAGTGGAGTTGAGTCCACAGATCAATAAAATGAAAATATAAGTGTGTGGACTTTATTATGGTTCCCACAGTTAGATATTATTTTATCCACTCAGAGGGGTGTTGTATCTCATAATAACATGCCCTAGGACTTGCAACCTCGCAATAGTGAAAAATTTAAATGGGAAAGTGTATGTCATCCATATCTAGACTCGTTTTGACTCAAACTACTGGAGAGGTCAAGAGGACCATGAAAGTTAACAGGAAGGTTTAGAAAACAAAGCTCAGGAACCCATTGAGGAGGGGAAACATACAGTTCCTCAATAGATTGCCCATATCCATTTATTCCTCACCATTCACTGACAATGCTAGACTACAATAGGCAACTATGTCTTTGGTTAAAAAGAATGCATAATTATTGTGGTATTTTTCAAAAAATAACACATTGTTTGGTACTAAATTCCTTGAAGAGGAATATGTGTCTATTTTTGGTATATTTCTTATAATATTATATATTATGATTACTTCTTTTTAGAACAAGTATATGCATTTTATTGCATGAAGATAATTTCTATTAGGTTAAGTTTTATTTTGGAAAAATAAATATGTATTTATATGTACAAAAGTAATAGGTGATTGTGATAGTTTCTTGAAAATTAAAGTTGTTTCTACATGCATGGAAAGAATATCCAACGGTTTAGTTTTTATTTGGAAATAAAATGTCATTATTTTAATAGTTTATTGAAGAATAATATGTGCTTCTACACACAAAGATAATATTCATTTAGCTCAGATTCTTGGAAAAGAATAATTAATATGTTAGGTTTCTTGGAAAAGAAGATATAGATATATGGCTTTCGGATTGATCACATCATTAGCATTAAAATTATTAGATCTAACATAAAATAAAACATGTTTTGCATGCAGAAAAATAATAGCCATTATGTTAGTTTAATTGGAAAAGGAATATGTGTTGCAAGTAGGAAAAGAATTGTTATTGTGTTGAAATTCTGGGAAAATAACATGCGTTTGCATGCACAAGAATAATATATATAATGGAATTATCTGTCTTTGGAAAAGAGCATGCATTTGCATGAATAAAAATAATATCTATTGTGTTAGTTCTTTTGGAAAGAATACATAATTTCATGCACAAAGAAAATAGTCGAGGGGCTAGTTTGTTTTGAATAAGGTTTATATAATGACATGCACAAAGATCATAACTAATATGTTATTAGCCTTTAAAAGAATATGGATAATTGTAGTGGATTTATTATGGAAACGAATTTGTGCTTGTGCGAGGGGATTCATAGTAGTTAATGTGGCATTTATCTTGGAAATATTTTCCCTTTTCTGATGCGAACAAAGGATAATAACCATGGAGGTTATTTAATATTATGATTTTGTTTCTAGATAGAAGTTATGCATGTGCAGTGTTGTTAAAAGAAGCATGTATCGATATTTTGTTTATATTTTATGTATGCATATGAATAGATGTTTGAAGCATCACTAATAAATATCTATTATTGTTTTTAGCAATATTTTATCTAATCATGATATCAAATTTTGCTGACAAGTAGCTGTTGCAGAAAACGATTATGAGAAGTAGTAGTTACCAGTAGAGATCTAATGGTCCATGCAGATTGATGAATGTCAACTGTAGCTTAAACCACTATTGGGAACAACCAAGCCACAAATACAAAATGTGTGATGATTTGTGGGTAAATGATATCATAATTAATGTAATAGCTACTGGCTAGTTATGTTGAACTTAAGATGATATTTCTTTGAAATATTATTTTGAACAGTTGTCAAGGAATGGACTCCCTTACATCAATTGAGTGAGGTGAAAACCCTCACAAGCATTTAATAAAATTAAATGTTTGCTATATTTTCTATACGGGGTTTCCAAAGTATATTAGTGTTCAATGATGTGTTTGGCTATTGTTCCATTTTAATGATGTTGATTCCTTGCATGAAGTGACATTTATATTATCAAGTATGTTATTAACTAACCTAGTTAAAATAATCATGGAAATGATGCAATATTAAATCAGGAAGTTTACATTAATGTGTTACAATATTGGTTATTAATAGTTATGTAACTTCCTATTCCTTTACCAAAGTTACTCTATGTAATGATGAATATTTTCTGAAATGGTTATTGAAATAACATGTAAAATTAATTTTGAAAGTTACACATTAGTAAATTATGTAAATTTTTTCTAATTGTATGTGTTTTTACATGAGGTTTCAAGGTGATGTTACAAGTGGTACTAGAGCAAAAGGTTGCAACACTGAAGCCTTTTGGGAATCGGTAAGTGAAAAAGAAGAAGAGGTATGATGCTAGTGGGCATCATCTCATGCATGATTCTAACAAATGACATAACAATATATATATCAGACTACATTTGACATGAGATGCATGATGCATATTAGAAACCACATTAAAGACTAGTAAGTGATATTTTCTACCTTAAAATTATTCTCATGACATTTGAATATTTATGTGGATAAGAGACAATAAAATTTTTGTTGCAACATCTTTAACACACACTACTAATAGTGAGGATTAACTACCAACCTTTTCATGCATACTATTGCAATAATTATTATAGTGCATTTAAATAACATGAATAAAGTTATAATCCACTATTACAAAGAATGAATGCATGTATTGTTATGTGTGATAATGCAAGAATGTATAAAGTGGGGAATGTCCTTGAAGTGGAAAATATAATGTTTTAAAATAAATCTAAAGAATCCCTTTGGATGTTTAAAATAAATAATGAGTCTAGTATTGAAACGTGACTGATATGGCTAATTAATGATTCAGTCCTATCATGGATTTTGAGTCAATTTAGGATGGTTGGTAGCATTGATTATTTTCAGCATGAATAACTACTAAAATTATATGCATGAATCAATTTTTATTGAATATTATTACAAGTTGTAAACAAAGTAGTTGTGGTAGTTTACTTCATGTTGTTGTTCTATAGGTGAAATTACATTGTTGAGTTTGAGATTGTTTATATTCTTACCATAATTTCTATTGAGATTTATATATTAATAATAAATAATCATTTTATATGAAAAAATATTTGCATAATCTTTTATGCGTAACATTATGGTATGCAAGAAACTACAATGATTTTGAAAGTGAATACTTGTTTAGAGATGCATACATATGACTGCATGTTCTTGAAGGTTACAAAGAACTTGGATCATGACACAATAGTGTCATTAAAGTGACTTATTGAAGGGTTCTAGAAACTTAATGATAGAAATAGTAGTAATCAAATGTTGTTTATTACCTTGTTTGTTCAAAATTCATAGCTTTACAAATTGATGATTCAATGATGGTGTTAGCCAGTATATATATTATATCTAATAAATATGCTAATTACATATTTTAAAAATTCACTCAATGCAGGTGAATGTTGTGGTGGAATAACAACTTAAATCTAATCAGTTAAGTGCATCATGTTGTGGACATGTGGTGTCTTCCTTAACGTCTCTAACCGAAAATAAATATGGTTTTTGAATATGTTGGAATTACTAGTTTTTTTAATCAGGAAATCTATGTGTGATAGACTTGGATTTAGTAATGTTTCTTAATGATTGTTGATTAGATGCATATCCATAAATGGAAGGTAATTTTGCAAGAGTTAGAACTATGAGCATATCAATGATTAATTCTTGTTTTGGAAAAATAACTTCAGGAAATATTTGTTTTAAAGTTCCTTGGATATATCATCTCGAAGATGTATCCTTGTTTGTTATGCTTACTTTTAATGCATAAAAGTGGTTTATGAAGAGTAACATGAACAATATATTTCTGCTATGTTGAGATAGTGAGAACATTGATGTATGTGAAAGTGAAATTCATCTTGAATGTATTTGAAAAAATGTTTTGTGCATAACAATATTTTGTAGAAGATGTGGTTTTATTAAAGACAATTGTGACTAATGTTTCTAATGTGACTAACTAAGGGTGGCTTAATGGAAACATAATGACATTCCAATAACACAGAATATAGAAAATTGCGAAAGGTAAAACTTTGCAATGTGATTTGAAACTGCAAAAGTAAAGGTATAATTTTATGATATGAAAGATATGGTAATTTTTTTCTAAATTACATGATGATTATTATCTGGAAAATTTGAAAAGAATACGACATGTATGATATGATATTTTAGTTGTGAATTCCAATGTAATTTAATTTTATATATTATGGGACACATGTTGAAGGTCAAGTATGAATTCATGAATTACATAAATGTTCCTTTTGCTTTAATGTTAATGTACATATGGTCGGTTTTGTAAATTATAGTGGGAAAAGGTGTTAAAAGAGAATTTCGCATGTCAGACCGTTATGAGACAATTTTCAAAGGCCAAAGATGCCTTCAGAAGAGGTTATTACCTGCCCGAATTTCATCTCCCTAGGGATATATTATCTCAGTAAGGGAAAAAGAGTTGGCAAAGATAGCCAAGAGGAGAAAAATCCTGAGGAAACTCTATTGATTTCGAAGCATGTTGTAGGAGGCCCAAAGAGTGAGTTGTTGAGCTCTAAATTTCTCAAGAAAGGATGTTGTCGGAGGAATATGTAGGAAACTTCCAAGAGGAATCTGATGTTTGACCAAGTGTTGTCACTCTCAGGGAATTATCTTGGATGTGAAATTGGATCAAACTGGTTGTCGAAACAAGTTCTCATTCGTTGAGGGGATAATTCTTTGTCCCATTGTGGTTATCATAGAAGAACGAGTTAACTAATCAGATAAGTAATGTGTTAAAAGTGAATTTTCTATATGATTTTGTAAAAACTTTATGTACATCTTCATAGGAAAGTAACCTAGTCCTGAAAAAGGAATTACTCGAAGTGTAGTTCATTTATTGTATTACCAATCTTCTGAATGTATTTAGTGAGGGCTAAGAAAATATGCACCTGATGCAGTTATTGATCATTTTTATGATTAGAGAGCTAGGTTCTCTCTATGTACTTATAGAAGTACCGTGTTTAAAACATCACTTGACATGACATAAATAATTAATGACTGATAGTTAAAGCATTGTGAATATCATTTGATTGAAATGTTGTAATTATTTTGATTATATTGAATTTATTGATCATATATTATAGGGTGCTTGTTATGGGGCCTATAAAACCACCCTGGTTGTTTTAGGTTGGGTTGTTAAGCTACTCCTAGAGTGCTTTCCATAGCTATGAAACCACTTATATTTAAAAATTTTGCATAAAGTCACCATTATTTCCAAGAGTAATTGGTCAGAAACGATAAGTTGGTATAAAGAATTTGTTTTATTCTATGAAATTGAATATTTTTATAATTATAAATGCTTATGATTATAGATAAAAAAAATTATTGTTTCATTTAATGGTATTTCCTGGAAATAAAATCCATCACTCTAAAGGGGAAAGACTCCCTTTTTGGTTGTTCTGGGTTGATGTCATAAGTAAAAGTTAATGGTGAACAACAAGGACAATGTTTTACTTAAGGGGGAGAAATATGTAATATCCCTATGCCAACGTATTCACATTGGAATTTGTAACTTTATTAACATGGAAAACGTAAAAAAAAAATTAATACATTGATGCAGTAAAAGTAGTTGATATCAAGAAACAATTTCGTGAAGAATTAATTATAAACTAATTTTACATTAGTAAAATGGAAATGGCAATGAAAGCAATATGGTTCTTTCAATATATCTTTGATGTTTATGGATATTATTAAGTTATTTCATAACACCAAGAATTAGTTATTAAAATTACTTGTAGAACTCGCAAATGGAAAAGAACTATGAGGTATGTGGGAAGGAGTTTTTTCCTTATCTTCTACCTCACCTTCTTTCTTTCACATGCCATTTATTCTTATCTTGTAAAAAATATCATTGTTCAATTTATAATTAAAATCACAGAATTAGTTCTGATGGAATTACACCTATAGAATTAATTATGATGGCATTGAATTGGAAGGGATGTGGAAAAATTAATAAAGCATTGTGCTTCTAGAATATTAGAGCTTTATCCAAGCAAGATGCAATTTATTGAGAATCTTATACCGGAGTTGAGTAAATCAGATCAATAATACATGAATCTGAATTTGTGGACTGTGGTTTGACTCCCACAACTAGAGCATATTTTATCCACTTAGAGGGGCATTGTATCTCATAATCAGAGGCACAAAGAGTTGCAACCCTTGGGCCCCCACCATTCAAAAGTTAAAATGGGAAATTTTATGGCGCCCAACTCCAAACTAGTTTCAACTGAAACTAATGGCGAGTTCGTGAGGACCATGAAGGTTGATGGGAAGGCTTATAATACAAAGCTCTTATACCCATCCAAGAGGGGCAGCATATGACTCCTCGACAGATTGACCATAGCCAATTGTTTCTCACCAATGCACTAGTGTGTCCATGCTACACAAAGAGATAAGTAATTATGTCTCTTGGTTAAAAGAAATTAATAAATCATGTGGTATTATTTGAAAAAAGAACATGTTGTTTGGTGATAAATTGCTTGAAGAGGTATATGTGTCTATTTTTTATAGATTTATTGGAATATCATGTATTATTATTGCTTATTTTTAGAACAAGTATATTCATTTGTATTCATGAAGAGAATTGTTATTAAGTTAAGTTTCCTTTTGGAAAAAGAAATGTGTATTTATATGTATGAAAGTAACAGTTGATTGTGATAGTTTCTTCAAAATGAAATATGTTTTTGCACGCATGGAAATAATATTCCTTAGTTTAGGTTTTCTTTGGAAAGGATATGTGGTTATTTTAATAGTTTCTTGAAGAATATTATGTGCTCATACACACAAATATAATAGTTATTTGGTTGAGTTTCTTGGAAAATAATAATTAATATGTTAGTTTTTTTCTGAAAAGAAAATATGTTTTTGCATGCAAAAAATAATTATTATTATGTTAGTTTACACAGAAAAGAGATATATGTTGCATGTAGGAAAGAAATTGTTCTTCTGGCAAATTTTTTGGAAAACAACATGGATTTGCATGAAAATATAGTATCTATTATGTTAGCTTTGTTTTGGAAAAAAACATGTGTTTTCATGCATAAATATAATAACTATTATGTTAGTACTTTTGGAAAAGAATACATAATTTCTCACACAAAGAAAATAGTAGAGGGGATCATTTATTTTGGATAAAGTTTATATAATGACATGCACAAATATCATCGCTAATATCTTAGTACCCTTTAGAAGAATATGGATATTTGTAGTGGCTTCCTTCTGGAAAAAATGTGTTCTTTTGTGAGAATAATAATAGTAGTTAGTGTGGTATTTATCATGGAAATATTTTCCGTCTTCTTATGTGAAGAGAGGACAATATCCATGGAGGTACTTTAATATTAATTTATTTTTTGTGGATAGTAGTAAAATGTAACTATTTCCCTTCTCTTGATACATGTTAAATAGGGACAACTGAGAATGCCTTGGTAATTTATATATATTTTACCTTATAAAATCAAGTTATGGATGGAAAAATATGTGTCATAACCATACACATGTAAAGATAAAAATACATGTTTTGATAGTTATGAATGTGCAGTGTTGTTAAAAGAGCCATGTATCAATATTTTGTTTACATTTTATGTATGAATATGAATAGATATTTGAGGCATCACTAATAATAATAAAAAATTATTGGTTTGATCAATATTTTATCTAATCATGATATCAAATTTTGTTGACAAGTAGAAGTTGCAAGAAAATATTGTGACATACACGAAAGATAAATTGTGTTTAGCATTACGGTAGGTAGAGATATAATGGTTCATGAAAATTAAGGAATGTCAACTACAGGATAATTCACTGATGGGAACAACCAAGCCACAAGACACAATGCACAAGGATTTGTGGGTAAATGATATCATGATTAATTTAATAGATTCTAGCTAGTTATGTTAAACTTAATATGATGTTTGTTTTTAAGATTCTTTTGAATAATGGTCAAGGGATGGACTCCCTTAAATTCATTGACTGAGTTGTGAACACCCTCATGAGAATTTAATAAAATTAAATTTTTGTTGGTTTTTCCCTACGAGGTTTCCAGTGTATCTCAGTGTTCAATGATCTGTTTTCCTATTGTGCCATTCTAATGACGTTGATTCCTTGCATGACGTGAAATTGATATTATCAAGTATGTGATTAAGTAACATTGTTAAAAGAATCATGGAAATGATGCAAAGTTACATCAGAAAGTTGTTGGAAATTGGATAAACCAACGCTCCCTGTGTGTTTCATGACATGGACTAACTTCCTCTTGTGGATCCTTATCTCTGGTGATGTGATCATTTACTAACACCTACGGGTTTTGGTCTAAAAACATCATGATTCCCAATAAGTGGTATCAGATCATACGTCACGAGTTAAATACACACCTGAATCGCATTGGCAGGTGGGGGGAGATTTTTGGACATTGTAAAAACCAACTCTCCCCATGTGTTTTGTGACATGGAGTAACCGCCTCTCATGGATCCTTATTTTTGGTGACATGATTGTTGACTAACACCTGTAGGTTTTGGTCTAAAGACAATCGTGATTCCCAATAGATGTTTACATTAATATGCTACAACAGTGGTTGTTAATGGTTATGTAGCTTTTTATTCCTTTAATAAAGTTACTCTATGTAATAATGAATATTTATCAAATGGTTATTGAATTAATATGGAGTAGTAATTCAGAAAGTCACACGTTCTTAAATTCTGTAAAAAAATACAATCCTACGTGTTTTTACATGAGATTACCGGGGGCTGTTACACAACAATATGAGAAGGTTGGGGATCCTTACCTAGAAAAAAGTTTCCAATGTTTTCATGGAAGGAGGATTAAATTAATGGAATCATGGTTTAAAAAAACAAGCGAAAGAAACCTCAAAACCAAGGTCCTTTATCAAAAATCTTTTGTCGGTTCGCTAAATTTGGGAAGAGCACAACAGAAAATCCTTTAGAGCAATAACATAACTTAGTATTTTGGGACTGCTTTTGTTTCCTCCATTATTTAAGGGTAGAGGATGAGGGCCAATAGGCATTAAAACAACAAAAAATAAATTTTCGTTCATACTCTACAAATAGAAAGCTACATCAAGAGATGGGGTTTTTTTTTTAAGCGATCTAAGAAAAATAATAGTTTTGATAGATATTTAGGGTTTGGTGGTGGAGTTCTAGGTTTTAGAATATCCTTAAAGCACTGGGGTTTTGGTGATGAGGATGCAACCCAACCTTTGGCTCCACCCCTTACACTTAAACTCAAATATATCATAACATCTTTAGTTATGGCATTGTGACAAAGCATTCTATGATTTTGAAGTTTTCAAGCTTCATAAATGAGAAGAAAGCTACCATATGGGATTCTCACCCAATATCGAATATGAATGTGGAGACGAGATATGGAATGTTGACCTATAGACAAAGGGAAGCTCCTAATATTTGCTTCACAAATATACTGAAATTTTCTAGATCAACTTAATAATGTCCCCCTAGAAGTGGAAAGAACCCTACAAAATGGGGGGAATTGAGAGCCAAGGTTTCCTTTAGCCTAGTAAATGGTTTCCAACACTTTAATAAAAATCATCTAAACCTAGATTTGAGTGGGCTGGAAGTATCGTAAAAATGGAGCCTACCTAAGCAAAAATAACTATGTCTTCTGAATTTTGGTTTAGAGTTTCATCACCAGTTCCATTCATGCTTCTAGGTTACAAAATAATGTGTTCTTGGTGAAGGAATTAGGAAGCATAAAAAAGAGCCACAGTGCAGTCTCCCCTCTCTTCTTGCACCATATCACAACCTAGGGCATGCACAAAATCAACTGAGAAAATGTCATCTTCTTCAGTGACGGTGACTACAACACCAACTTTAAAGGATGTTTCGAAGGAAATTACAGAAGATCAAGGGATGGCCATAGAAAAGGTAAGAGGGAAAGGGATGTCGATGAAGAAAGTGCCAACAATAGCCACAGGATTATTTGTGCTCCCATCAGGGATGAATGAATAATAAGATGAGGCCCTGATACCCTATGATTTGATGGGAATAGGTGTAGAGACAAATGTTGTAAGAGGGAAAGCTACAATAAGAAATATTTCCAAGGAGACCTACATAGTGTAATCTCTAGTTGAGATCAAAACCATACAAATTATTATGATTTTGAAAACTATTTTATTTAAATATAATTTGTATTATTATTTATGTAAGATATTAAAGCAATTTTTAATTTGGCAATGACAATTAAATTCATAGGCACGTCTATTTTGGAATGGGACTCCCACAAATTTAATTCAATGATTTCTAATATTAGCTGGAAGGTAATTTCCATCGAATATTTTAGAATATTCTTATTAGTATTCACAAATAAAAAGTTTATATTTATCTCCAAAGTAGTTATTCCCTTTTTTCCTTTATCATTAAAATGATTAATTTAAAAAAATGTCATATCAACGAGTCTCAATATCGAATGCATCATGGGTTTTTGGATATGTGGGATTGATAAACCATGGTATTGCCCCATAGTATTATAACAAACATTATTTACTCATAAGGTGTTTCCATTGGAAATTGGACACCAATCTCTATCGCTAAGAATATTGTTAAATGTTTATTTTTTTTAAACTTATATATTAATCCTTTTTATAATAACAATAATAGTAATAATAATAAAGTAGTTATAATATAGTTTTTTTTAATGTTTTTTTAAATTTTAGTAATGTGATATGTAATTAAGTGCTTTGATATTTACTATGAAATATTGTTCATCATGAATTGATATTTATGGGTGTTGATCAAACATTTAATTTATATAACAACACTAATTTATTTAAACGTGTTAAGACACATCTTAAAACTTTTTTAAAGTAATGATCATATGTACTTTTGAAATAAAATCATAAATGAGTATCGATATGAAATTGATAATAATGATAATGATGAATTTGAAAATCTCCACACATTATTTAGAATGCACATGTTTCATTTACAATAAACGTGCTGCTTTCCAAACCAACACACAAGCCACCACAAGATTTATGAAATGCTCATTGAGAGCATGCACATGGTTTAATAAACGTTACACATGTAAAAAATTTTAATATATTATTTTAACATTAAAAATTTTGTTTTTAGTAATTATGACATGACATATTACCGTGGAATTTTGTTTTTTCTTAAAAGTGTATTATAAACCTAGTTATTTTCAAGGATTAGGAAATAAATATCTACACCATACACAATATTTCAAATCATCACATAATTCCTCTACCATAAATATTTTTCATTTAGAAAGAATATAGGTGTTTTTAAGAGTATGGAAAATTTAAAAGATTCATACTTAAGTTAAAGTGTAACAATATGAGTGAGTTCCACTAATTCATATTATCATACATAAAACATTGTTTATAATTTTTAAATATTTTTAAGAATTTTTAAGAAGGTAATATAATTTCTAAAAGAATATGGAATTTTTTAGAGTAAGACACTTTTATCCCGTAGAATTTAGGTGAATCATAAAAAGAAATGGAAAGTGATGAATCATTTTTTGGAGAAAAATGTGGAAATTTGTGAGTTGTTAGGAATTTGGGCATTGTGAGATGGTAAGAAACAACCAGAGGGGATATTTTGTCCATGTGGATTCATAATCCCATCTCAGTCAAGGCTTGTTGTAGAAAGGACATGGTCCAATAAAGCCTATGGTTGATTCAAAGATTAGATGTTTTTACTTAGTATATTTTTTTTATAAAGATAAATTTTATTGCATTGAGAAGAACTATACATCTCAATATGGGGCAGCTGTTGTAATGGTGTGTTATATTAAAAATAAAATAAAATAATAATAAAACCTAATGTCCATTCAATTAAAACCATAATAAAAGGTTCCCCATGGAGGGTGTGAAGGGTTGGAAACTCACCCAAACATGGGATGAGAGCTGACAACAATAAACATGAAGGAAAACCACCTTCCATCTGGAAGCTTGCATGTTCTATTTTAATCTGAATAATGGGAAGCATATGAAGATGACATAGGAAACTTGGAGGGTACAAGAGCTCGATTTTTTGAAGCCTGGGGAGGGTACACTTGTCTCGGATCTTGAACTATAGATAAAATTTGGAATTCATTATGTAAAGAAATGGCGATAGAAAAACATATTATATAAAGAGGTGGCTAGTTGAAGAATAATTTGTAACGATTGAAGGTGCCACCATGCATCTATAGTTTACCATGGAAAGTAGAGAACATAGTTGTCACTTTTGGTTTGAAAAAAATTATCCATATACTATTTAGGCTTGGGGTTCTGCCTTTTATCCTTGGCGAAAAAATCTTCAGGAATATCAATCCAACCTCTGGACCAACTTGCAATTTCTTCAATAGTTGTAGGTTCAGGCTTTTCATTATCTCGATCTAGAAGTTTGTTTAATTTTTTGAAATTCTTGTTAGTGCTCTTAATTCTGTCTCTGGTTTTGTGTATTTATGTCTAATTATGACCTCCTTGGGCTTAACTATATTGTGTATATAATTTTTTCTTTGAGTTGATATTTCTCCTTTCCCCTAGTCTCTCTTCCAATCTCCTCTTTTTCCCTTTATTTTTGTTCCTCATGGAGCCTCTCTAGTCCTTTTCATTTGTATTGGGTATGATTTCCCTATCAAATTTCTTCATATACTCACCTTGGTTTTTTCCTCCCCTACCCTCCTCATGTTCAAACCACCCACTTAAATTTAAAGTTTACTCAGTGAGCTCTCTAATGTATATTATTGCATAGTTTCATACATCTATTATATTTCCTTTACCATGATCATATGTCAATCATTAGCGACTCAATGCAATGGAATATGAGGATGAACTCATCTCTCCCATCCTTATGAATTAAAACCATCATCTTTCTGCTACACATGTACCCAAGAAACTTCTATGGAAACCATGGAACATCACAGGGACATAATATTTGTAGTTGTCTAAAGAGCCATCTCATATGTGGAAGAAAAATTCAGGAAATATTGAATATTGATTCTAAAAGACACATATAATAGGAAATTAGAGAGTGGATTCCTGATGTTGGTAATCCTACTAGGGTTAGGACCACCTTCTACATGTAATAAACCAATTTGTATTAGAACATAAAAGCCTTTATGGTAAGAATCCTCATTGATAGGGAAAACACATATCAAGAGATAATCATATGCATGGAAAAGCTCCTTGTAAATATTGAAAAAATCGACAAAAATTCAAATTTATTTCCAAGAACCTGATAAATATGGACTTTTCATCATTCAGCCCTGATAGAGAGTCACAACCCTCAAGACGAGAGGACACTCCTAAAAAATGAAGTCCATGCAAGTCAACATTGTGCAATTCACCACTCTAATATTACGTTATTTTTATGCTTTTGAGCATATTATTTATTTCGCATGTTAGGAATATTTTCAATTTTTTATTATCATATTATGAGATAAATAAAAACATAAACAATCTATATCTTTTGAGTTTATTCTACTAGTTTAATTTCCTAGTAGTAAACTCGTAGAGATAACTATTTGTGTAAAGCTATGTTTTTGAAAGTGATATGAATGTTCTGATCTTATAAAAAAAAATTAATAGAAGGTAAGAAGTAATAAAATTAATCAATGTTACATCGTATTTTGTCGCATCCTTCAGTCCTTATCCTAAGTGTCGTCTTTCGTGTCGCTCATGTCACGAACGTTGCAAAGCGAAAAAAGCTGTATAAACTTTTTCATCTTGGATAACATGCTTGAGATAACCCCAAATACCTGAAAGATAAATTCCTTGGAGCTTTTTTGAAAACTTTGTAAAAACCTTATTTTACAATACCATCGCAATTATTCCCTTAATAACCTCATGCTTTCCACTCTGCCCTTAACCTGTGAACATCGTTTCCAACGTGGAAATTCATCAGTATAGTCATGATGGTCCTCTTCGGGAAAGTTCTCCAAGAATGGAGTAGAAACTTTGACCTCTATAATTATCGAGAACAGATTTCTGGTACTTGTTGTTTGAGGATATGGTTGAAAACTCCCATTTTTTACCCGTTATCTTATCTCCAAAGGTTTTCCCCTTTGAGATAAGGCCTTTCCCCCTGATTAGTGGATCCATAACCTCTTCATCTATGCTATAAAATAGTGCCATCTCTTGGTTGGTCATTGCGAGTTTCCATTCTTCAGCTTGATTGTGCCTAGATGTTGTCGATTTGATGAAGGAGAAGAGATTGAAAGGCTAGGATAGGAACTGGATTTCCACTCTCAAGGAAGCCCCGAACATCAAGGCACCAGTTCTAAGCTTCCCTTTGTTCCTTTAATAATACAAAGTCTGCTTTGATTCCCATAAATCTGTTAATATTAATTTTTTTGGAATGATAATCCTTGATCTATCATTTCATTTGCTTTGAAATATATATCTGCTATGTATCTTTCATATTTTTTTGTATGATCGTCTTCACAGGAATTGAGATGTAGACAGAATAATAAGGAATGAGCCTAAAATCAAAAAGATCAATATTGACATCGAGAAAATGACTGCATAAGGAGTGAGGTAGGCCATATCCCTCGCTTGTATTACTTCAATATTAATCTAGGAAATAGTATACTCTTTGTCACTGTAATGTTCCTACTTAGCCTTAGCTAAGAGGAGACATTAAATTTTGATTTAATTTATGTTTTATGAATAAATAAATAAAGGAGGACATGTAAAACTCCTACTAAATAAATGCCCATGTGAACAAAGACAAATATGGGCTATATAAATAATCACTTGCAGGTGTGAAAGAGGGTTGAGCCAAAGATTGGGTCCACCTTGACCAAATCAACTGCACTGTCTAGGTTCAATGCATCTCCAAGAGGGATTGCACAGTTCTAGAAGGGAGCTTCTAATGTGAAAAGGACCAACTCATCCAAGTGGTTTAGGGTTTGCAAAGGATTTCTTATGTTATAAAATAAGGACGAGAGAAACATGAGGAGGTTGTTGATGAATTATATTTCTGAAGTATTTGTCTGCTTAGACAAATATCATTCTCTGTTGTTTAGTGCAGGATTGTGATTGGAATTCCTGTTTAGGAGTTTCATATCTTCCCTTGAGGTTCATTGGAGGAGTTCTTTGCAGAATTTGGCCACTATCTGGTTTGATACCAAGCTCTATCTTTCATGAGCAGCGCTGGCCCATTGAGGGTTTTGCAGCTGCTACCTTTTGTAGCAAGTGGCATTCTAGATCTGCCTAGATCTAGTGGTTTTTGAGAGGCTTTCTCTATTGGAAAGTGTTCTTCAGCCTCCAAGGAGTTAGCTGATCTATATTTTATATCATATCTATACTTTTCCTTTCATGTACTTAGTCTCCTTTACCCTCTATGCAGTTTCTGCTCCATACTGCGTTATTTTGTGAGAGGGCTTGCTTATTGCAGTTTGTTATCAGTTTGGAGGGAGATCTCTTGGTGTTAGACTTGCCTTGCCTTGGTGATCCATGGATTGGGTTGCTGATCCATGTCTTTATATATCTGATCTATTTCAGTAATAAAAGTTATCTTCAAAAATTTATGGGTTTTCTGCAGCACAATATATTGTAATTCAGATCTACAGCTTAATATGCAGTATTTTGATGTAATTCCAATTGGATCTTGTTCTTAAAGTATTGTAGCTTCCAGATCTGTATTAGATCTGATGTTTCATCCATATATCTGTCATATATCTGAAATTTAATGTACAACATCTGAACCATCTGGAAAATAACGTTGTCTATGTAATTTTGCAGTTTATTTCTAGTTGCAACTCTGATTTCTGAAGGGATCTTGCCCTAGTTCGTTTTGCAATCAGTTGTAGAGGAAATAAACTCATATATAAATCTTATTTACTATTATATGACTGAAGTATTAGATATTTGGCTGTCCTCCTCTGAGTTTTAGTCAAACCTGCGCAATTCTAGTAGCTGGGGTTTTCATTTTGCAGCAGTCTCTCTCTTTGGTTGATTTCTAGCTAGTCTTGTTTCTGGGAGATCTGTTTAATGTGCTTAAAATTATTTTTTTATGCTGAAATTGCATATATATGTCACATACAGCTTGAATAAGGGGATCCTAGCCTTGATCTACATTTTCTTTGCTCATATTTTCTTATACAACATTTTCATTGAAGGCCTTGTTGAGATTCTTGAATTGGGATTATTCTAAGTTCTATAGGTAGAGTCTACAGTTGGCTAGATAGCCTCTGGTTCTCACCCTCTTTTCAGAGGTGACATAACCAGTAAATGACTTTGTAGTCCATCTCTGACATAGAATCTTGAGAATCCCCAAAAAGGAATATTAGAGTCACTGTTGTTACTAGACCCACGCATTGGGCTAGAGGGGTCACTTATTTCCGAGGAAGGGATTTGATTTCTTAATAAATTGGAAAGAAATTAATTTTTATTGCATGTGGAGAAGAAGGAAATTATGACTATAATTCGATCAATGGTGAACGATGAGTTATGTTTTATCACTTTTTCAGACTCGAGAAAATGAACAAAAAAGGAATCCCCCTAGAGTCTACTTTAAGCTCTTTTCTAACTCTCAAAAGATGAAAATATTGTCGAGCACTTGTCCTTTCAAGCTCGTTAAATTAAAATGAATTGATGTTGTCTCAACATACATTTACCCCTTTTTCAAGCTGAGATTGAATAATCACAAAAAAGGAATAGCTTGGTCAAACATAACCAGGAGGATCTCTCAAATATTGTTTTCTACCTTTCTAGATTTGAGGGACTATCTATGAAAAGGGACCTTTCATTGTTTTCTTTTCTGTTTATTTTTAAAACTCCCTAAATATGAAAAATATATTGAGCTACCCCTCCGTGGGACTCGTGAAAATTAAACGACGAAGGAATTTTCACGATGACAAGACTAAGCTAATCCTTCCTAGGGCTTGTTAAAATTACTAGGATGTATTCAGCCGAAGGGTGAAATTATACACTAATCATATGGTATCCTCTTCAATATTGATATAAAAAATAAAGAGGTACTCGCTGGAAATTAGAAGGGGAAATGGAAGTAAAGCATGTTTTGTATTTTGTACCAAACACAACATGTCGCTCTTGAACATGACACTCATCTGCATTTCGTGTCAAGTAAGGGATATCCTTAATTCGATATTTCATGTCCTGGGTTTGAGAAATCCATTTTCCTATAATTTTACCATAATTTGTTGTCATCGTGACCTTTGATCCTATTTTGGGTCAAATGCTGCCAAATTTTGAAGTCGTGTTGTGGATATATTCAGGATAAGTCCTATCTTTAACTCAAACATTCTCTGTTTATTTTACCATCTATGAAATAGTCCCGAATCACTCCTCTAATATTGAGAAATGTTTTTTTTCATGTCAATGATGTGGTAATAATTATGGCGTTCATTCGACCGATCAATTCCTGTCGACTTTAGCTCAATATGCAGGAATATGGTTTAGAAACTCATTTTCAATACCTTGGATCTTGCATCCCTCAATGGAAAGTTCTTCATGTTCAACGATACGTTCACATCATTGGCCTTCAATCAATTGAATCTCCAAGTGTTTGACTTCAGCTCATTTATTCACACATGTAGATTGTGTTTTCGTACCTTGACGAACATCGTCATTACTAGGGGTTTCTCTCGCATCTATTAATTTTTTACATCATCGATAGGTAATCAGGTGGTTTCTACCATGCTTCACATCAACACATCTATTGAAATGGCTATATTCATATAGTGGGTATATTGAGATAGAGACAAATACCATGGATCACATATGTTATTATCTAAGTTACGTGGAGTTATTGAGTATTCATGATTGTACACATGATCCTTTCTATACGGATGGCTATGACCATACTGTGGATCCATTTTCATGATCTCTTTTAGAAGTATGGTTGCACCCATGCCATGATTTCATGTGTTATTTGACGCCTATTCATAGATATGTTATTAGGCATGCTTATTCGAAAATGTCATATATTGTTTCATGTTTGATTGGTAGGTCTCCTAGCCGTGGTTTTCCAAATTCCTTGCCATGGCTGATAAAGCAATTCAACGACCACTTATGGTTCTATTTTCATGCTTTAGGGGGCATCTGTTACACATTATTTTGTCGCATCCTTTATTCCTTATCATAAGTGTCGTATTTTTTGTCGCTCATGTCATAAATGTCACAAAGAGACAAAAGGTGTATAAACTTGTTCGTCCTCGATAACATGTTTGATATATCCCCAAAGACCTAAAGGAGAAATTCCTTGAATATTGTCTGCAAAGTTTGTAAAAAATCTTATTTTAGAATCCCAATGTGATTATTCCCTTAATAGCCTCACGCTTGTCACCATGTCCTTAAACTATGAACAATGCTACCAGTGTGGGAATTCAGCAGTATAGTCATGTCGGTCCTCTTGAGGCAGGTTCTCCAAAAATGGAGCAAAATTTGACCTCTAGAATTCTTGAGAATGAAGTTATGGTACTTTTTGGTAGAGGATATGGTCGAATACTCCAACTTTTGACCCTTTATCTTATCTCCAAAAAATTTCAGCTCTACTATAAAAGAGTGTTATTCTAGTGAGTCTTGGTTGGTCATTATTTTTTTCCATTGTTCTTCTTGTGATCCAGGTTGATATTGGTGGTCACCTGCCTATTCCACCTGGGGCCCCACCATTGTCTCTTTCAGTTTTTCAGTTTCAGCACAACTTACTATTTTTAGATTTTTTTCGGGTCCTGAACTTCTGGAGCAGTTTTGAGGCCCTAAACGACGTTTTTTGAGAAAAATGGGAGATGAATGGGTCCAAAAACCAATGTTTCTCACTCAAAATTTGTATTCCTCGGATATATATTTCTAATGAGGTATGGTTCGTGTCAAACGGAGATCGTATGCCAAAGTTATGTCCCCGGGAAGTTGAAACACCAATTTACTCAAACGAGGCCCATAGTTTTGGCGCTTCATCGCCTAGGGTTGGGGTTTTGGATGTTTAGGGTTTTCCATTGTTTCTAAATAATAAATAGGCCCTCAAGCCTCATTTTAACTCAATTCAGAGGCCTATAGCCACCACATCTCTTCTCAGAGATAGCTACCAGCGCCCTAGCTAGTTTATTTCCATTCTCTCTGTAAGCAGATTTCAGTTCTTTGATATTAATGAAATGAAGTTTTATTTTCACTGCATATTTGTATTTATGGTTATATGTTTATTATGTTACGTTCCTGCATAAATCTGGATCAGTGGTATCAAAGCGGTCTGATTTTTCTCGATCCTTCTTTTCATGTCCCCAACGAGGTCGGGGTATAAGGAGTTAGGGCTCGATATGGTGGAACCTTTGGAAGATCAGCCTCGCAAACCTCGACGGACACCCATGGGGGATGAAAAGAAAGATGAGGGAGCAGGAGATCCTATCAAAATATTGCTCAAGGAGGCCCTCGAAAAAAAAGGAACGTGATGATGGATAACTTTGCCAAGATCCTTCAACGGCTGCCCACTTGCGGCGCATCTACATCCAGCAGCCACTCTGGAGGTGCGACTCCTTTTAAGGTACAAGTAAATTTTGACATTCCCATATTTGAGGGTCAAATAGATGCAGATGTCATAGATATATGGTTTTATTATAAGGATATTTCTCGGTTCATGACTTTTCCGACCAAGAGAAGATTATTTTTGCACTCCTCAAAGCTGCCCCCCATGTCAAGGATTGGTGGGAAACCCACTATGAGAAAAAGGATGAGACAGAACCCTCTCTGTTCTCGACTGTACCCACTTGGTATTCTTTTCAAGACGCCATCAAGGAACAATACTGTCTCGTGGGGAGCTATGAGGACAAGTACATACAATGGACCACGCTATGACAACAAAGGGATCAAGATGTGCATGAGCTGACGAATCTGTTGCATACCCTACGCACAAAGTTGGGTATCAAATATTCAGAGAAACATTTGGTGCTAAATTATCGCAGTTGTCTGCACAGATACATTCAGGAGGAAATGGAGTTCCTCAACTTCTCTTCGCTTGGTACGACATACCGGTATGCTGCCAAGATTGAAAAAAAATTCAAACATAAGAAGCAGGACTTTGGATCTGTGATTCAAAAGCAAGGGAAAGGTGCTCCCAAACCACAGAACAAAGGATAGAGCCAAGGCATGGCGACTCAAGACAACCTATCGAAGCCACAAGAAAAGAAAAACACCGCAAAGCCAAAGAAGGACACGAGAAAGTGGTGTGAGTTCCATAAGAGCTTCACTCACAACACAAGTGAGTGTCGGGCCAAGCAGTTGCTGGTGGCTAAGATGAGGGCTTCTGAGTCAGATTCATGTTCTGACTCTGAATCAGAACCTGAAAAGGGGAATGAAAAATGGAAACAGATTATTGATGTAGAGCCCAACGCCACTGTTGCCACTATGAAGATCCAATAGGAGGAATCAGAAGATCCAGAGGAGGAGGAACGTCTCTTCCACTCCCAGATGTGGGTAAAGGGCTCCCCGATATAGTTCATTTTAGACAATGGGAGCTAAAAGAACCTCATTTCAGCAGATTCCGTGAAGAAGTTGGGCTTGCCAACCACAGCTCACCCACATCCATACACCATGGGGTGGCTTCACGAAGGACAAGATCTCTGCGTCAGCTAGTAGTATCGCCTTCCCTATAGCATCAAGCCCTTCACGGATGAGGTATTATGTGACGTTTCTCCTATTGATGTTTCTGATGTATTATTAGGACAACCATACTTGTGGAAGCTTCATGCTATGTATGAGTCTCGACGTCACACTGTTATTGTTACTTTGGGAAATAAGTTGTACAGGATACCAGAGGTACCACCTCCTGCCGCTATCTCTTTGGTTACTGCAAAAAAAATGAGATGGCTCATTTCCCAAACCGAAGTCGTTGCTACGATGATCGGGTCCCCGAGGGAAAGAAAGGCATGGCCCGACCTCCAGACAGGGATCCTTTGCACAACAAAAACAAATGGACAAGGTCATGGAGGAGTACGAGGACATCTTCACCTCACCCACAGGGGTGCCTCTGCACTGTTAGGTCAAGCACCCCATCGATCTAACTCTAGGTGCATCGTTGCCCAAATCCCTCTATTCTGGATAATGATGAAATCAAGAGGAAGATTCAGGAGCTGCTGTAGAAAGGTCACATCCAGCTGAGTTCATCCCCCTGTGGGAGCCCGATCATGTTAGTGCAGAAGAAGGATGGGACTTGGAGACTTTGTATTGACTATCAGACATTGAACAAGATCATTGTGCAGAATAGGTACCTGATCCCATGGATTGATGACCTTCTCGATCAACTCAAAGGGGATAAATACTTCAGCAAGATTGACTAGAAGTCTGGGTATCACCATGTACTAATCTAACCCTCTGATGTCTCGAAGACTGCCTTCAAAGTTGAGGAGGGCCTTTTTGAATGGCTGGTCATGCCTTTCAAGTTGATGAATTCTCCCGCAACCTTCATGAGGCTGATGGAAAACATCTTGCGGCCATTCACCAACTCATTTGTAGCAGTGTACTTGGATGACATCCTGATATTCAGCCAGACTTGGGAAGAGAACCTCCACCACATCCGACAGGTCCTCCAAACTCTATGGCAAGACAAGTTGTGTGCCAATTTGGACAAGTGCACTTTTGGCATGACCCAGGTTCAGTATCTGGGATACATTATTGATGAAAGGCATGCATATTGCATCCAACCAAGATCCAAGTCATTTGGGATTGGCTGACCCCAACCACTATAACGAGCTTCGCAAACTTCCACCGGGTCTTGCTAATTTCTACGGCGGGATTGTGTTGAGATTCTCTCATATGCTTGGCCTTGAGTCAAGTCACCAAGGGAGAAGCGAGAGAAAAATTCTTTTGATCAGTATCTCAACAGAAGGCGTTCACAAAATTGAAAAATCGCCTCTGTTCTGCTCCAGTGCTCACATTACTAGACTTGCAACAACCATTTGAGATCGAGACAGATGCCTCTGACAATGCTATTGGGGCAGTTCTTACTCAACGGGGACATCCAGTGGCATATCACAGTGAGACATTGTCCGACACAGTTCGTAAGTATCCCACTTATGACAAAGAAATGTATTCCATTGTGCAAGCTTGTCGAAAATGGAAGAATTACATTTTGGGGAAGAAAACAATCATCCACACAGAGCATCGGCCCCTGTAGTTCATAAAGACACAAGGGAAGTTGTAGAATGATCTCCATCAGAAGTGGTTCACATATCTGCAACAATTTCATTTGAACATCAAGTACAATAAGGGTAGCACCAATAATGTTGCAGACTACCTCAGCCGACCACCGATTCGTGGCGCTCACCACCATGCTCAACTCTTGTGGGCACGGGACTTCTAATTGGCCACTTCTCTATGAGAGTGACCCAGAATTCGGCCACACTTACAAGGCACTCTTGGGGGGTACGCAAGTTCCAAAATTTCACCTCCAAGATGCACTATTATGTCACCTGGGACACATTTGTGTTCCTTCAAGCGAGTGTGCCAAGATGATATAGGAAGCACACTGCAGTCAAGTTGCTGGGAATTTTGGGGTCGAGAAAATAGTGGCACGACTGCAGAAGTATTTCTGTTGGTTGAACCTTCGACAAGATGTCGGGAAGTACATAAGATCCTACACTGCTTGCACCATTGCCAAACCGACCATCAAGAAGCAAGGGCTCTATACTCTGCTACCTACCCCTGGTCGACCTTGGGAATCCATCTCATGGATTACATGTTAGGCCTTCCTTCTACTAAGCATGGAAATGACTATGTTTTCATGGTCGTCGATAGATTCTCGAAGATGGCCATTATGGCAGCCTTCTAGAAGAATATCACAGCAGAAGCCACTGCTAAACTTTTCTTTGAATGAGTGTGGGTTCACTTTGGGTTCCCATAGTCTATCACATCAGATCATGACAGTAGGTTCCTCAACACATTTTGGTCCGGTAACTTTGGTCAATACTCGACACCAAGCTCACAAAGTCCACAGCTTTCCATCCCCAAACGGATAGCCAGACAAGAGGTCATCAACGAGAATGATTGTACACATTCGCATATGTACAATTCAAAGCATCCATGCACATGGAAGAGCCTCCCCTATGTGCAACATAGTTATAACCGGGCTTTCCATAGTTCAATCGGCCATAGCCCCTTTCGGGTGGAGCTTGATTCCGGCCACTATGTCCATTGACGTAGCATGCCATTGCGGCTACTTAGGCTCGATTCGGCTCATGTCCAGTCTGAAGTTGACAAAGAAAATAGCTTCATCGAGTTCATTCAACACATCCGCCAATAGGTTCATGATATATTGAACAGAGCCAATGCCAAGTACAATCAATTCCATGATCAACACCAGGTGCCACACAACTTCCAGGTGGGCAACAAAGTATACCTACACTTGCAGAAGGAGCGCCTCACTCGACCCCACCACAAGCTTCACCCGCACCGATACGGGTCGTACACCATCACCAAGGCTGTAGGGAACAATGCCTTCGAGCTCAGTATTCCACCATTCCTTGGTCTGCACATAGTATTCAATGTGGATTACCTTCGTCCTTACTTCCCACCTCTATTGGACACCTCTGACATTGCAGAACAACTCACACCAAGAGAGTTAAACCCATACTGCATGGAACAAGCCACCACAAATTGTATCATGGACATGCAAGTCAAGAACACTCACCAACAAAATATCCAACTATATCAGGTTGTCAAAGTTGGCCAACTCCTGCACAAAGGAAAGTGGTTCACCAGGGACCAACTTCAGCAGAAATTTCCTCATCTCATGGAGGAACTTAACGCAATGGGGACCATTGCTTCCTAAGGGGGGAGGAATGATCCAAGTGGATATTGGTGGTCACCCGCCTATTCCTCTTGGGGCCCCACCATTGTCTCTTTCAGTTTTTCAATTTCGGCACAACTTACTATTTTTAGCAGTTTTTTGGGTCCTGAACTTCCGGAGCCATTTTGAGACCCTAAACAATGTTTTTTGGGAAAACCAGGAGCAACATGGGTCCATGGACCCATGGTGGACCCATGTTGCTCACTCAAAATTTGTAGTCCTCAGATAGATATTTCTAATGAGGTATGGTTCGCGTCAAACGGAGAATGTATGCCAAAGTTACGTCCCCAGGAAGTTGAAACACCAATTTACCCAAACGGGGCCCATAGTTTTGGCGCTTCATCTCCTGGGGTTAGGTTTTTGGATGTTTAGGGTTTTCCATTGTTTCTAAATAATATATAGGCCTTCGAGCCTCATTGTAACATAGATTTCAGAGGCCTATAACTGCCACATCTCTTCTCAAAGATAAGCTAGCAGCGCCCTAGCTAGTTTATTTCCATGCTATCTGTAAGCAAATTTTAGTTCTTTGATATTAATGAAATTAAGTGTTATTTCCACTGCATATTTTTATTTATGGTTATATGTTTATTCTGTTACGTTCCTGCATAAATTTGGATCACCTTGATTGCACCTAGATTCTTTCAATTTCACGAAGAAGGATAAGAGATTGAAAAGCTAGGCTTGGACTTGTATTTCCACTCTGAAGGAGGCCTCCAACATCAAGGAAATTCATGTAAGCTTCCATTTGTTCATTTAATAATAAAAAATATTCTTTAATTCCCATAAATTTGTTAATATTAATTGGTTTAGCATGATAATTTTGATCATTAAGTAAGTGGTTTTCGGAAATATATATATATATATATATATATATATATATATATATATATATATATATATATATATATATATATATATCTTTTGTCTTTTGTCGTATGATATTCTTTACACGTATTTGGATGTAGAAGGCATAATGAGGAACAAGCCTGGAAGTGAAAGGATAAAATATCAACATCCAGGAAACGATTGCATAAGGAGTGAGGTAGGCCATCTACCTCTCTCATATTACTTCAATGTTAAACTAGGAAAGCTTGTATTCTTTGTTATGGTTGTTACTAGACCACTCATTGGGCTAGAGGGATCACTTCTTTCCAAAGAAGGGATTTTCATACTTAACAATCAATCCATTCAATTTAATATGTTATATTGTATTTTTTTTTCATTGAAATAATTACAAATATTTTTTTTTAGGAAATAATAGTTACATTCATATCACACTAAAATAAATGTAAATAATAATGATTCATATATGATATTTAAAAAAATGTAATTAATAAATAGATAAAAATTAAATAAATTAAATAAATAAGCATATAATTATAAATAAGAGTATTTCTATAATGTAAAATATACATACTAGCATAGCCACATAAATTAAATGCCTAGAAAAGATTGATAATCATTAATCCATGATTGCTCTAGGGGATCAAAAATATGCTCAAAAATTAAAGTGCTAAAAATCACCTGAAACCTATGCCAAATCATAGATATCATCATTCTAATTCCAATGAAACTTGAATCGCCTCAATATTGCACAATATGTGAAATTTACCATGTTCGGAATTTTTCGGCGAACAACTAAAAGGTCAACATGCAGGGTTGACTAGGCAGGTCGTACAGGCAACGTGACCCAAATGTTAGCAATTAACTAGGAAGTACGGGGGACAGGTGGACCAATCACGTTCTGATATGTGACAGGTCGTACAACCTGTGTTGGAAAAAAATTGATAGTTCTTGAGTTCCGGGTGGCCTAATAAGGAGACACCAAGTGGTCCAGTGGGAGGGACCACATGGCCCTCAGATTCTGGGTAAAAATTTTTTAAGGGGTCGACCGACCCAGTAGGGTTCAGGGCTAATAAATACAACATTTTATCAATATAATGCACACACATCTCTTTTTACAATGATTATAAGTTGTATTTAACGTTGAACGGGTGGTTATTTTTGGGGAGCGGGGGCGGGCCAACGAGCTATCTTGACTGACCTTGAACCCGATCATATATAATATATATAACCATAGCCTGTAGGCAAAGGCATAAAGGGTGGGTGGTTATCGCAGACCGCAGTCCCATCTAACCACTATAGCCACTCAGAACCACAGGTGGAGGGATCAGAGGCCGAGATAGGCGTATGGCCCAACCCTGAGCCATATGGCACACAATGCGACTAGGAGCGGAGTGTTGGTGAATGTGTGGCCTCTAGATTGTGACCCTAGCCACATTTCCAACCATATGACCATGAAAGGGGCGGTAACTGGACCCATGGAACCAAGCTAATTTTTCAATAGTTTACAACTGTCGCGGTGGAAATTACGCAAAAAAAACATGAAAATTTTTCTCAGTGGACCTGCCAAAGGATGAGTTCATTTCGTGGTTATAATTTTTTATCATATTGTAGGATAAATAACATATAAATGGAGAAGGATGCCATTTTTCACCGTTTTTTTGCCCAAGAAGAGCCTACAAATGGGTTTTTGGGTGTTCTAGACACAATGGATCTGTTACTCTTTTGATTTTAGCACTCTATGTTGATGTAATTTAGATTTGTAGCATAAAATAGAAAGGGACAATAATGGAAGCTAGAGCCATAGAAATATCCCATCAGGGTTGAACGCCGTCATCAAATTTTTGTTTATGTGATAATTCATATTGTCTATTTTTTCTAGTTATATCTACAAAATTTAACTAAAATCAATACGTTTATGTGATTTTCCAAATTGATCCATCACCCACAAGACAAAAACTAGATTGCAAAATTTTTTAAGAAACCTTCAAATTTTTATTTTTAGATTATTTTGGTATCAGAGCATGGTTGTTTTGAAGTTTTAGCGATTACTGCAAGTGTTTTTGAATGATTACAAGGTCTAAGTTGAAGGGAGGAGAAGCAGTGCCTAAGAATCCAAATCATCAAATTGGTTCAAGGAGGTCATGAGCTCTATAATCTCCACCATTTATGGCACATGAAGAAGGACGAGAGTTGATGTCTGAGGATGCGAGATATTTCAAAAACACTTTCTATGATATGTTTGAGATGGTGGAAGTGTTGTACGAAGAGAAAACAACAAGGTTTCAAGGAGAAACCTCTAAATAACAAAAATGTAATGGTGGTGAAGGGAGTAAGCCTCCACCTCCACCTCCTCCTTCACCTCCATATTCATCTCCATCCTCGCCTCCTTTTTCACCTCCTTCAACACGTACACATACTCCTCCAATATCTTCAAAAGGACACGCTAAGTCTTATTTTCTTAAAATTGATGTCAACTTTGAATTTACTATGTCCAATGAGGATGTGAATTTTGAAAACTTGGATAATCAGGTTCGAAAAATTGAAGTCTATTACATGATTCAAATAATTAAGGATGACCTTACAAAGATCAAACATGCTTATCTTCATTTGGAAAATGAAACTCTCATCTGATGGGAAGCTAAAACTAAATTATATTTGAATAAAAGTGGTAAAAATGTCTCTTCCTTCAATTATTTTATCGATGTACTAAGAAGGAAAATTTATCCATTATCTTATATGAAAAAAAAATTATCGAGTGTAAAATTTTTAGATAAGCTAAATGTCAGAGTGTTGAAAGTTACACAGAAGAATTTAGAAGAATAATTTTAATCATGGGTGTTCATTTTCCTTCACAAGACACTCTCCTTAAATACATAGGTAGATTACATAGTTATTTGATACATACTATACTTATGTTTAATCCCACCAGTATAGAGAATAGTAAGAATGTTCCTAAAGATACTAGAAAGAAGCCATCCAAATCTGGAGATAAAGGAAAGGGGAAGTTTAAAGGCAAGCATAATGCTAGATTCAAGAAAGAGGGAGATCAACTTACTTGTAAACATTGTTCAAAATAAAGCCATGATCAAGAACATTTTTGGAAACTACATCCATAAATGAGACCAAATAAGTTCAATAAAAAGGGTAAACAAAAGACTGCTACAACAACTCAACAAGATTTAGGATATGATTAAGATGATGAGACCAAAATCGCATCCATGGAAATTAGAGGTAAAGCTCGTAATGCCAGTACTAGTTCTTTTATTAATCCTATTGAGTCTCAACATAAAAAATAAATAAGTGAGTTTTTTCATATTAGGGTCATTACAAAACATACAAAAATTGATACCTTGTTTGATAGTGGATTGAAATTCAATCTTATCTCTGAAGCTATTTTACAAAAACTAAACTTAGAAACTAAAATCCATCCTAAACCTTACCCTTTCAGTTGGGTATGTGAAAATTCCAATTGCAAGTGACAAGAAAATGTAAACTTAATTTTCCATCGTTGCAAACTTTATTGATGAGGTAGAGCTAAATGTTGTCCCACTTGACATGTGGAATTGTTTTAGGGAGTCCATAGTTGTATAAACTAAATGCCATATTATTTCATCGTTATAAGGAATATCATATTTTTAAAGATGAACTTGAGTATATTGTTAGACTACATCGCAAGAATATGAACTTATCACTTATAAGTGTTGGTCAAATGAAAAGTCTTGTAAATTCCGGTAAGAATTTTGTTTTTTTGATGATTAAAGCTAAATATAATGTTGAATCTCAAGCTTTCATAGGATGTTATTCAAAGCTCAAGCCTGATTTAGTTGAATTTGTTAACATTTATGATGTCAATCCAGGAGGTAACTCTGTAAATCAGAATGTTTATTAAATGAGGAATGTGCATGTATTTATAAATGGAGGTGAGGTTATTGGGATTCATCTCCCAATGACTCTTGGCCTTCCTTATTTCCTAATATTATTTATTATACAATATTACATATCCACACCCAACCCATAGGATTAGGTGTCAACATTCCCCCCTTTAATCCGAAGGGATGTTGGTGAGTCCAAGCATCGATCTGAACTTTTCAAACTTTTCTCTGCCAAGTGCTTTGGTGAATATATCAGAAATTTGCTCATTTGTGGAACAATGATGTAGATGGATGGTTTTGGCCTGAACATGGTGTCGAATTAGATGGTATTTTGTGTTGATGTGCTTTGTTCGATCATGGAACTTTGGGTTCTTGGCCAACTTTATTGCAGAAATGTTGTCGATCATGAGTGGTGTGGAATACATTTGTTTCATCTGCAAATCTTCCAGGATTTTCCGGAGCCACACAATTTCCTTTGTTGCTTCAGCTGCTGCCACATATTCTGCCTCAGTCGTGGAATCTGCTGGAACTGATTGTTTGCGTGATCTCCATGAGACAGCTCCTGATCCAAGACTCATGGTGTAACCTGTAGTAGACACCCCTGTTTCTTTGTCACCATCAAAGTCTGAATCAGAGTATCCGATCAAGCTGAAGTTGCCTACCTGCATATATTTGAGTCCAAAGTCTTGAGTCCCCTCCAAGTACCTTAACACTCTTTTTGCAGCAGACCAATGTCCTTCACAAGGTTTTTGCATGAACCTCGAGAGGATTCCAACAGCAAATGAAATGTCAGGTCTGGTGGTGGTCAAGTAGATAAGACTTCCTATAAGCTGTCTGTCATTAGGGGAATTTTGAGGTCTAAAATGGGCCTCATAAGAAAAATGTACAACAAAAATAAACTTTATAACAACCAATAGGATTCAAGATGATGATGTCATCCATAATGGATGATTCACCATTTTTGGAGTAAAAAAGTAAAAATATTAAAAAATAATAAAATAATAAAACTACTTTTCCAACTCGTATTTTAAACTTATCTCCCAAAATTTTTACTCAAATTTTGAGCGGGAGTACTCGTTGGATGTGGAATTTAATTCCTCATCCAAGGAGTACCCATGTTGCATACTTTCGATGAACTCTTCTACACGAAAAATGAGAAATACATAAAAAAACGTGATTGTAATCACGTTTTTTTATGTATTTCTCATTTTTCGTGTAGTAGGACCCATCGAAAGTATGCAACATGGGTTCTCCTTGGATGGGGAATTAAATTCCGCATCCAACAAGTACTCCCGCTTGAAATTTGAGTATAAACTTTGGGAGATAAGTTGAAAATATGAATTGAAAAAGTAGTTTTTTCATTTTTCCCTCTAAAATTTGATGATGTCATCAAATATTATTAGATTTTTTCCACTATTATTTTATAATTTCCTTAGGAGGCCCATTTTAGAGCTCAAAATTCCCCTAATGACTTAGTTGCATCCTCAAATTCCTTCCCTTCAATAGATGTGAGCTTCAAGTTTTGTTCCATTGGAGTGGTTAGGGGATTGCATTCATCCATGCCAAACTTGTTCAAAAGATCTCTAATGTACTTCTTTTGAGAAAGAAATATATATTTAGGATGTTGAATTACTTCAATACCCAGATAGTAATGAACATGACCCAAATCAGTCATTTCAAAACCTTTCTTAAATTCTTTCTTCATGGATGCAATATAGCTCTCATTGTTCCCTGTTATCAAAAGATCATCTACATATACCACAAGATATACAACTATTTTTCAAACTTTCTTAACAAACAAAGTTGCATCATCAAGATCAAAATGTTTGAAGTCAAGTTTCAGAAGATGCTCGGTTAATTTCTCATACCAGGCTCGTGGTGCTTGCTTGAGGCCATACAAGGATTTTATAAGCTTGCAAACTTTGTGTTCTTGACCCTTTACCACAAATACTTATGGCTGGGACATATAAACTTTCTCCTTTAGATCTCCATTCAAAAAGTTCGTTTTTACATCCATCTGATGGACTTTCCATCCATTCTGAGCTGCTAGGGCAAAGAGAGTCTGGATGGTGGTCCATTTTTCTGTGGGAGCAAAAGTTTCTTCATAATCGATTCCTTCTTTTTGTGCAAAACCTTTTGCCACAAGCCTGGCCTTGTGCTTGTCAAGTGAGCCATCTGCTTTATACTTGTTCTTGTAGACCCACTTACAGCCAATTGGTTTTGTTCCCAAAGGCGGATCAACCAGCTTCCAAGTGCCATTCTTTATCAAGGCATCATATTCCTTTTGCATCGCTTCTTTCCATTCATCATGAGAAGTGGCTTCTTTGAAGGAAGTTGGGTCATGATATGTAGACAAACTCAATTCACAGTTATAAGCAATATCCATATCAACAGGAGAATCAGAGTTATCTACATCACCTTCGATTTGTTGAGTGGAACTTCTTGTTCCTGTTTTTCCAACCTCATCAGGATGAACATTCTCTAGTGTCTTTGTCAGCCATTTGGGAGGACCTCTATGAGATGGCCCAGGCTGGTCATTTGACTGAGTTGGGATTGATTCAAGATTCAATCTCCCAATTCTGTCAATCACATCATTCAATGTGTCATCCGTGGTTGTTTCTTCATGTGGGGGAGAGAGTGCTTCAGGACATGATTCCACAGTTTGATTCAATATCGGAATCCCCACTTCAAGATGTGGAATCTCATTATCAAATTCTTGGAAAGACTTTGCATGTGTGAATCTATCCAGGCGATCAAGTTGCCGCTCAACAACCTTGTCACTCTTGGAAGATTCAAGGAATATGACATCTCTTGCTATTACAACTTCTTATTTTCTTCATCATAGAGACGATATCCTTTGGAGGTATTGGAGTACCCCAAGAAGATACATTTTCTACTTCTAGCACCAAGTTTGTTCCTTTGACCCTTGGGTATCAAGGCATAACAGGTGGACCCAAAGACCCTGAAATGATTTACCGAAGGAATGTGGCCATGCCAAGTTTAAAAAGGAGTTTTGTTTCTAATTGAACTTGAAGGACACCTATTCTTTATGTAAACAGCACATAGAACTGCATCAGCCCAAAACATCAATTTTACGTTCTTGAAAAATAACATGGAGCAAACCATATTTAAAATAGTTCTGTTCATTCTTTCAGCTACACCGTTCTGTTGGGGATTATATGTCACAGTTGTTTGATGTTTGATTCCATGTTGATGAAGATAATTTTCAAATTCGTTTGAAGTGTATTCTTTTCCATTATCAGTACGTAGAGAGCCAATATGAGTTTGTGCATCATTTTCAATCCATGCATGAAAATTCTTGAATGTTTGAAAAGCATCAGACTTGTTCTTCAATAAGTAAATCCAACACATTCTGGTGTAGTCATCAATAAATGTCATCATGTATTTATTTCCATTTTCAGAAGCAATAGGCATAGGGCCACATAAATCTGAATGAACAAGCTCAAGTTTTCTATGTGCTCTGGAGTGTGAATCATGAAATGGTTGTTTGCTATGCTTTCCTAGAATACAAGCATCACATTCCTTAGGTTTTCTAGGAATTGTAGGCAGTCCATTAACACCATTTTTCTTCAACAAAAGAAGGCTTTCATAGTTTAAGTGTCCAAATCTAGCATGCCATAAAAGACTTGATGGGAATGTACCTTCATCATGATATGAACTGAATGCAAAGTTTTGAGCATGAGCAGATGAACCTTTCAGCTTCAATAGTCTCCCTTCTTCTATGCCCTCCATGAAAAGTGAGTGATCTGATGCTTTTATGACCTCTGCCTTGCCATCAAACAAGTGAATGGAGTGTCCTTGCTGGCGGATTTGGACCAAGGACAGCAAGTTTCTCCTCAACTCAAGAAGGTATAGAACCTCATGTAGAATATGATCTGGAAGACTAGGCAACTTAAGCTTGACTGTGCCAAGCCATGATGGCTTGAGTTTGGATTTATCTATGAAATATACTGCTCCATCAACTTTGTCAATGAATTCTTCAAAAAAATCTTTTCTAAATTTCATGTGACATGTTGCTCCTGAATCTAGCAACCAATCATCTCTCCATGAAGTAAATGAAACATCAAACAAGCGTTCAGTTACTCCATTGTTACAATGTGCTAGAACATAATGAGCGGATTCAGGTGCTTTACCTTTGTCTTTGTCATTAGTTTTACCTTTGTCTTGATTTATTTGCTGCTCAATTTTCTCCCAAGGTGTTCTGCATTTGGATGCATCATGTCCATCTTTATTGCAATGTGTGCAATGAAGATTGGATTTGTCAGATTGTCTGCCCCCCCCTTCTGTGAAGTTTCTTCTTCCTCTTCCTCTTCTGCCACCTCTTCCTCTGGATGAATCTGGAGCATGACTCTTTTCTCTATGTGCCAAGTATGCAGCCTCTTCGGAAGACGAAGGGACTGTCATCTTCCCGAAAGCTTTCTCTCTTTCTGCAAGCTTTTTCTCAAGTGTATCAAAGGTGATATGCGCAAGGTTACCACTTTATTGCAAAGACTCAAGATAATGTGACTAAGTCGGATATAATGCCTTAACATATGCTATGAGAGGTATGTTCATTTTTACACTAGTGCTATCAATATCATGCATGATAGATCTAACTTCTGAAGCTAAGGCAAGGGGATCATCATTCTTCATTTCAAGACTGAACAACTTAATCATCAATTGAACATTTTCTAATTCTGAATGTGAGTCATAGAGTTCTTTTAGCTTGCTCAAGGCATCATAGGTATTTGAGAATGATGAAATATGGCGACTCACCTCTTAATTTATGGAAGCTGCAATCAAGGCATAGGCCTTGTAGTTCTTGTTTTCCCAAATGGCGAGCTCTTTGTCTGAAGTGGCTTTTGCTGGTGGATTTCCTTCTTGTCCTTCACAGATTCCTTTCCACAACTCATTAAAAATGAGTGTGTGTTTAATCTTCCGAGACCATTCAAGATAGTTCTCTTTGCCGGAGAGAACCACCCCAACAATAGATATGAGAGAATGCATTAGTTTGCTGGAAAAAATTCTTTTGAAGAGGAAAATTTTTGCTAGAAAATCTTCAATTATGGAAATTTTCTCAATTAAAGGGGACAAAAATACTTTGCTAAAAATACTGAATTCTGCACCAAAAAATATATATATATTTTTTTGTGTTTGAAGAGAAAAAAAATTTATATGGATAAACTTATTGAAAATGTGGAGGGAGGGTGGTATAGTGGGGTTATAGTGGTATTGTATAGTGGGGGAGGGGGCGGAAATAGTGTTATTGTATACGAATGGTGTGGGCGGTATTGTTAAGAATGGTGTGGGTGGTATTGAAAGCAGCGTGGAGGCGGATAGAATATGGACAGGCAGACAACGTGTATTATAAAATGGTATGACATCGTATTACATAGGCTGGAGGGACATAATAGATATATAAATGGAGTGTACAAGCGGTGGGGATATATATTTGATGCAATATAGAGGCGGGTGATAGCGTAGTGTTGTAAATCATTGTCACATTTTGATGAACCACGCCACGAGCCACGAGGGTTGACAGAACACGGAGAGGGACGAGGGTAGGTATATGAGTCGAGGGTGGATATATATATGACTATGTTGCAGGCGGGTATATATATAACACAATGAACTGTGGAGGAGTGCTGTAGCAGGGGTAGAATTCGTTGCAGCATTGAAGTCGAGGACACAAGCCCCACGGTAGTCGCCACACAAGTATTTGCAGGAAATGCAACGTATAAATTGTTGTAGAGAGGGGCGGTAAAAAATGACAGTGTATGAAAGAGCGCTGTATTATAAATATCAAATATGACAGAACACTGTGAGTGGGAATGATAAGGGATAGCGCAGGAGTGGGTATGAGTGAGGGGCTTTAGGCTGTAGAGAGAGGGAGGAGGCGTAGCTTAGGGAGAGGTGAGGACCGTGGTGAGGGAGTGGGTAAGTATGGTGAGCGCTGCAAAGAGGGTGTGAGTGGAAAGAGGGAAGGCGGACTTTAGGGAGAGCAGGTAACGGGAAGCAATAGATATGGATGAGAGATGTGTTAGAGAGTGGGGGAGGCCAAAATGCCGTTAAGAAAATTTGGAATCAGATATTTGCAGGACTGCTCTGATACCAGTATCTGCTGGAGATGCAAACTGCAGAATTTCAGGGACTGCAAATTGCAGAATCTTCAGGAGCTACAAATGTCAGAGTTGTGCATAAATTGCAGAGAAAAAAAAATGCAGAATTACAGTATATAGCATTAGTTTAATGGAGCAGCAAAACTATACATAAAAAGTGACTGAGCAAAGGAATGAGGGAGTTACACCACAGGCAAAAATGCCAATAGTGGGACTGGCTCTGATACCATGTCAAACTAGGAGGTAACTCCGCAAATCAGAATGTTTATTAAATCAGGAATGTGCATGTATTTATACATGGAGGTGAGGCTATTGGGATTCATCTCCCAATGACTCTTGGCCTTCCTTATTTCCTAATATTATTTATTATATAATATTACATATCCACACCCAACCCATAGGATTAGGTGTCAACATATGACAATAAGTTTCAGGAATCTGAAGAGTTCCTATTGAGTCTCAATTATACATCTTTTCCATACACTTTTCTATACCTTTTTCACTCACCTGAACCTCCCAAGTTGTCAATATCATTGTATGTTAATTGCAAAAGAGCATCTAACATGGTTTTTAACTATATTTTTGTGTCTGCTGTTTGATTTAGATTTCGTTCATTTAGCTGCGGAATCTTGCCACTTTCCGCAGCTGCTGCAACTTTCCGCAGCTATTTTGTGAAACTCTATGTTACAGGTGTGTACAGGAAAAACGGGCCAGATGGGCAAGTCAGAAATGATGTGGACATGGTTCGTGTCCTATTGGTTCAAGCAAACTCATCTAAAGAAGCCGCGGTCAAAGGCGTCCACATGGAAGACAACCATAGAGTCTCACGTTGACAGGACTCTGTTCCGTGTCACGTGAAGGTTCATATGGCCGTTTCTGAGTTGCGGAGGACAAGTCGACATCTGTACATGGCTCCATAGCCGAATTCCAGCATCCACTCCTCATAGATTTACTTTCCAACACGGCCATGATCCTAGATCCGTGGACGTAATGGTCTACGTGTTCTCCACCAGCATAAACTTTAGGAGACAGTTATATTTCTTTGGTTATATATAACGCGTTTGCATACGCATATAGAGTTAGTCGATGCTAGTCTCTGTTATCTTTTATTAGTCTGCTCTGTAATGTAATCACGCTGCCTTTGAGCCGTAATACTACTTCACTGTTATGACTGCATTTTAATATAAGAAGACTATGTTTTCCAACGTAATTCGTACTTGAAGATTGTTGCCAAGGCTAGTGTAGAGGGCCCCTGCTCAGCTAAGGTTTTGCGCATTAGTGTATAGTTCTTATTTTATTTCTTTAAAGCTCATTGTGCCATAATCCATTCACATGTTTATACACTGCATCTCTCATAGTATATATGTTTCATTTCTGTTTATAAACTTTTATGCTTTCCATTTCACTTCTGTCTTTCATGTTTTATGTTATTAATCACTGATCAGTGTTCTTGTTTCAGGTTATAGATAGGCAGCCCGGGCATTTTCATAGCTTTTTGACTAATGACATGGAATTAACATTGTTCTGCTGCTAATTTGTTTTTCTTTAGTTTCTGTTTAATTTCAGTACTGCTTTGTTTAATTCAGTTTTGCTCATTTGCTTCAGTAGTTAAATTTAGATATATTAAACTGCTCATAACATCTTCAGTTGCCTCCGAAAGCCACAGCTGGACTGATGGTGAGGGATTGTATTATGAAATGTGTAGTTTAGTATTAGTTTCCTTTATGCAAATTTAGATATATTAAACTGCTCATAACATCTTCAGTTGCCTCCGAAAGCCACAGCTGGACTGATGGTGAGGGATTGTATTATGAAATGTGTAGTTTGGTATTAGTTTCCTTTCTGCAAATTTAGATATATTAAATTGAGCATGACATCTTCAGTTACCTCCGAAAGCCACAGCTGGACTGATGGTGAGGGATTGAATTATGAATGTATGGTTTGATATTAGTTTACTTTTTGCAAATTAGATATCAGTTACTCAAGTTGTTTATGGTTACTTCTGAAAATCATAGCTGGACTAATGATGAGGGATCAGAAGACAAGTTGATGTAAATTGATTTAAATTTACTTTATTGCAACTTTTGGATTTCTTTCAGCATAATTTATTTTGTGTTTAGACAGCAACAAGAATAGTTTGGTTTCATGCTCACTAGTTCACTGTTTTGATTTATTAGATTAGCATCACCTTTTCATTTCAGCAGCATATTTTCATTTCCTTTCAAGTTTTGTCATTGTAATTTTCAAATTCCTTTTTAAGTTTCAAGTTGGTAAATCATTATAGAGGATATCACTTCCTTGAACAAACATAACCATACTTGTTTTTATTTTAGAATTTCCATTTCATCTTAGAAAACCAAAAAAACGACAAAAAGTTAAGAGATAGGTTATCTTGCACATATAGTGCGCCGCACTTCATCAGCTTACGAATCCCGGATTGACAAATTAAATGCAGCAATTTAGGACACACTAAATTGACCAAACATTTTGGCGCCGTTGCCGGGGAAGTGTAACTCGGTAGCCAATTTCTTAAAAAAAAAAAAAAAAAAAATCATAAAAGAAGGGAAAAATTGATAACTTCTTGAAGTATGCTCTCCTCTTGCACCTAGTGTGATCTGGAGGATCAGAAAAGAGGGTTATTGGTTCAGTAATTTCTTAAGTATGCTCTCTTCTTGCACCTAGTGTGACCTGGAAGATCAGAAAGAGAATTATTAGCCCAACTTTTAAAAAAATAAATAAATAAAAAAATGACATGCATAGAGCAAGAGATTCTAGGGGAAGGTTTATAGCTAAAGCCAAGAGTTCGATTTTCACAACTCCATCTTCTTCAAGGCATAGACCAGATTCACCACCATCTACCCCTAGCCTTAATATTTTTGGAACTCAAGGAGCAGCTGAATTAGAGGATTCTCCTATACCATCTACTAAATCCCATTTAGAAAACAAAGAGATTCTCTCTCATCCTCCCTTGATAGAAGAACTAGAGGACTTTAAGGACTCTAAAGAAACTATCATGGCAGAGGAAGTAATAGATGGAGGTAGAGGTAGAGGTAGAAGAGGAGGAAACAATGGAGACAACAATGGTGAAGGAAATAATGGTAGAAATAGGGAAGGAGACAACTTGTTTGGATTCCCTATAGTTAATGAGGAAACTCATGCAACAATGAAAAATATCTCACCATCTGTCCTCCCTAAATTTTATGGATTGCGAAGTGAGGATCCTGAAACATTTCTGTTTGAGTTTGAAGTCGTGTGCTGAACCTATGACTATATGGAAGACTCTCAAAAACTCAAAATGTTTCCTTCAACATTGAAGGGATCTGCTTTGAAATGGTTCATGGGATTAGCCACTCAATCTATTAGGACTTGGAATGATATGAAACAAACATTTTTGGATAGATACTTGGACTATTGTATGCCCACCAATCACAAGGATGAGGTATTCAAAATGAGGCAAAAAGAAGATGAAAATTTGGAAGACTTACTTGAAAGATTTCAATACAACTTGAAAAGAGCAAAGATGAGCAACTTAGATGATGAAACCTTGAAAGCCCTCATATTAAAAGCCATTAGAGATGAATGGATAGATATTTTAAACATGATGGGGAAAGGAGATATTTCTCAACTCCCACTTCGTGACATAACAAAACTATGTGTCCATCTCTCAAGAGGAAAATCTAAAACAGAAAAAGGGCCTAGGGATCCTTCTCTTATTAGGGCTAACAAATCTGCAACTGGATCAGTAAGTAGGGCAGAGATTGGTAATATGCTTGATGAATTCAAAACTGATATCTTAGGGAGCCTTAGTGAACAACTAGACACCCTTAAAATCCAAAACAAGCAGAAAGCAGAAACATATGCTTTAGCCATCTTTTGTCCGAAATGTAGGAAGAAACATGCTTTAAGGGAATGTCCCTTGGATGCAAAAGTTGTAGAAACATGTATGATTTTTTCAGAGAATCATGAGATCAAGGATTGTCCTTCAATTCCTGGACTCAAAGCTGTCTTTCAAGAAGACCCAAATTCAGTAGAATCTCTCTGTTTTGTTGCAAGAAGACCTTGGCAGGGACAACAAACTCAAGGGTTTAACAACCCTACGAATCTTCAAACCCCACCAAATTGGAATCCTTCGCAACAACCTTGGCCCCAACATCAAAATCCATATCAGCCATGGGTACAAGGGATGCAAAATCCTTATGGGAGATTTGCTCAATTTTATCAATATCCTCCATCTTTTCAAAATCAACAAGCTCCACAACTTCCAAACCCAAATCCACAACTTTCATTGCTATTTCCACAACAACAACCTTCTCAACAAAATCCAAATCCTTAACTCATGCTCCCATACCAACAAAAGACAAATCAACTTCCAGCTCAACCATTGCCAAATCCTAACAATAAGAATCCTCAGAATACTTACATGGTAGAAGGACAACAATTTCCTACCTATATGATTGTTCCTCTTAACGATGTACAACTCAGATCTGGTAGAGTTTTAGAAAAACCTTCTATAGATATTCAAGAGCAAGATACCTCTGAGGAGGATTCTCTTCAAGTCAATAAAGGTTCTGAGGAAGAATCTCTTCAAAATTCGAGCATTCAAAAAGAAAAAGAAAAGATAACACCCACAACTCCTATAGTTGAGCAACCAACATCTTCATCTACACCTCCTTTTCCTGAAAGACTACAAATTGACAAGGGGGTAGAAAAACAAATCTTGTTGCCTAACTATGACTTTCTAGATGAATTGAAGAATGTTTGTATCAAGATTCCCTTGCTACAAGCCATTCGAGAGATTCCTATTCTAGCAAAAACCATAAAGGAGTTGAGTTTCAAAAGACCAAGAAGGAAACTAAAAGACACAAGAAGAATCCACCTGGTAGGAAAAATTGCAGATATCATGATGGGAAAAATTACCATGCAGAAGTATGTAGATCCAGGAAGTACAATTGTCAAGACACATATAAATGGGATATAAATTCCAAACACATTGATTGACTTAGGGGCTGCTATTAACATTATGAGTAGACAGACTATGGATCAGCTAAAACTTCCTAACCTTCTTTTTACACCTACTTTACTGCAACTTGCAGATCGATCAATTATTAAACCAGATGGTGTATTAGAAGATATTTCAGTCTCCTTAGATTCTTGGGAATATCCAATAGATTTTATGATTTTGACTCCCAAGAGTAATCTAGGAGGGCACCCACTTATTTTAGGAAGACCTTGGCTAGCCACAGCTGATGCTTTTATTAATTGTAGATCTGGGGACATGTACATTTCTAATGGTAATTCGACAAAGAAATTCAATTTGTATCCTCCAGCAAGAGCAATCACAGAAGTAGGAGACAATGAATGGGTCGATGATGAGGACACTATACAACCTGTCCTTACCATTTCTGAAATCAGTGAGGATAGTCAAATTCTGAACACATTAGAAAATTTTAAGATAGCTTCAGAATATGACCCCACACAATTTCAGTTGGAATCTGACATAGAACATTTATCATCAAGACAAATGTCTCTTTACTCTATGGAAGAGTTTGGTAGTTCTACTATTGAGATTTTTACAGGAAAAACATTGAATATCAACAAACATTTGGAAAAGTCACAACAAGAAGAACTAACCAGAATCTTGCAAAAACATTCTACTGCATTTGCATGGGAGTATACTGACATGAAAGGTATTGATCCTAAGACTTGCATCCATCATATCTATATTGAGGAAAACAGTAGACCAATCAAACAACCTCAAAGAATGATGAATCCAAATCTTAGGGAGATAGTGAAAGAAGAGCTCCGAAAACTTCTCAATGTAAACTTCATTTATCCAATTTCAGATAGCCAATGGGTTTCCCCTTTGGTTATAGTACCTAAAAAGAATGGTAAATGGAGGGTATGCATTGATTACAGGGAATTGAACAAAGCAACTTTGAAGGATCACTTTCCTTTGCCTTTTATCGATCAGGTATTAGACACATTAGCAGGTAAAAAGTACTTTTCATTTTTGGATGGTTTTAGTGGCTATAATCAAATTCAGGTAGCACCTGAAGATCAAGATAAGACCACATTTACTCGTCCATGGGGAACTTTTGCCTACCGAGTGCTTCCTTTTGGGTTATGTAATGCACCAGCAACATTCCAAAGAGCAGTACTAGGAATTTTTTCTGATCTAATCCATGATTGTGTAGAGGTTTATATGGATGATTTTACAGTTTTTGGTAATTCATTTGAAGAGGCATTAGAAAATTTGGAAAAAGTTCTCATAAGATGTAAAGAAACAAACCTTTCATTAAGCCATGAAAAATGCTTTATGATGTTTACCGAAGGGATTGTTTTAGGACATCATATTTCAGGAGATGGGATTAAGGTTGATAGATCAAAAGTTGAAGTCATCTCCAAGTTGCCTATTCCAAATTGTCAAAGAGATGTTAGAAGTTTTCTAGGATTTACCGGTTACTATAGAAGATTTATAGAAAACTTCACTAAAATAGCATCTCCACTCTTCAAGTTGCTTACAAAAGACTGTGAATTTAAATGGGATCCTGATTGTCAATCAGCTTTTGAAACTTTGAAAACAAGAATATCTGAAGCACCTATCTTGAGAGGACCAAATTGGAAAATCCCTTTCCATATTTCTACGGATGCTTCAGATACAGCTCTAGGAGCTGTGTTGGGTCAAAAATATTTAGTTCCTTATGCCATTTATTATACCAGTAAAAATTTGACTCCCACAGAGTTGAACTATACTGTGACTGAAAAAGAGTTTTTAGCCGTTGTTCATGCAATTAATAAGTTTAGACATTACATAACAGGCTATGAAACTTTTATTCATACTGACCATTCTGCAATTAGATATTTAACGAACAAACCTGTTACTAATGGCAGAGTGACAAGATGGCTTTTACTTTTGCAAGAATTCAATATTACTATGTTGGATAGACCAGGAAAACAAAATACAGTAGCTGATTTCTTGTCTAGGATTCAGAATACTAAAGAAGATTCTCCTGTAGAGGATAAGTTTCCTGATGAATACTTGTTTGCAGTAACTATTAAGACCCCTTGGTATGCAAATATTGCTAACTATTTGGTTACAGGGAAACTACCTTCACATTTATTTCCAAGAGAAAAACGAAAGATTATTCAAGAGAGTTCAAAATATTCATGGATTTCTAACGAATTGTTTAAAACAGGGCCAGATCTTGTGATCAGAAGATGTGTCAGGGAAGATGAAATGCCCGATATTCTTAAGGCATGTCATGATGAACCATGCAGCGGACACTTTGCAGACAAAAGGACGGCCTATAAAATCCTCTCTTTAGGATATTATTGGCCTTCCCTCTTCAAAGATGCAAAACAATATGTCAAAAGGTGTGACAGCTACCAAAGAGTAGGGAAACCTACCCTTTCAAATGAAATTCCATTGCAAACACAGGTACTCATTGAACCCTTTGAAAAATGGGCTTTAGATTTCATTGGACCTATTAATCCACCATCCAAGCAAAAGAAGTATATATTGGTTTGTACTGATTATGTTACTAAATGGGTAGAAGCTAAAGCATTAGTATCTGCTACTGAAAATTCAGTTGTTCATTTTCTTTATGAGGATATTTTTACTCGCTTTCGTGTTCCAAGAGAAATTGTGACAGATCAGGGGAGCCAATTCACATCCAATTTGGTGGAAAAGTTGATGGAAGAATACAAAATCAAGCACAGAAGATCTACTCCTTACCATCTGCAAGCAAATGGTCAAGTGGAGTCCACAAATAAAGTTCTTGAAAGTATCATCACCAAAACTGTTCATCTACATAGAAGAGATTGGGTAGAAAGGCTTCCTGAAGCCTTGTGGGCCTACAGAACTACATGGAGAAATACAACAGGACATTCTGCCTATGAACTTGTTTATGGGAAAGAAGTCTTGCTCCCCATTGAGTTCCAAATCAAGACCTTCAAGATAGCAGTTCAGTTGGGGATGGACTTATCAGAAGCCCAAAAGCATAGAATGGAGCAGTTGAATGAGCTAGATGAGATCAGACAAGAAGCAATTTTAAGAACTGATCTAGTTCAATATCAAAGAGCTAAATGGCATGAAAAGTACATCAAAGAGAAGAAGTTTCAAGAAGGATATTGGGCATTGTTATTTGATTCCAAGTTTAAATATTTTCAAGGAAAATTTCAGACTCATTGGCTTGGGCCATATGAGATTGACAAGATCTTTAGCAATGGAGCGGTAAGAATCAAGACCATTGATGAGCTTCAAACTCCTCTTATTGTGAATGGCCATAGATTGAAAGTTTATCATAAGCCACTCTCAAAAGAGGATTTTGTCAAAATGTTTCAAGAAAGTTCTGCAATCAGGCTGGTACAGAAGAATTCTTCTTCTCCACCAGCCTAGCTTTTGTTCTTTTCAGTTAAAAAAAAAAAATAAAAAAAAAATAAAAAAAAATGGTATAAGCTTGAAAACCAATCACTGATTGGCAGTCTTATACAGAAAATATAGGGTGAAAATCAGGAACACCTGACATTCTATATTTTCCAAAAAAAAAATCTTTCATTTCACAAGTTTTGAGATCATTCACTCCATTTCATTCCACTTCATTCCATTTCATTTCACTTCATTTCACTCCATTCCACTTCATTTTATCCATTTCATCAATAAAAATCTTTTTCATGACCATTTCCATCTGGTCATTTGTCATCTGTTCATTTCCATTCATCCAAGTAATAGCTGTGTCAGTTTCCGCAGCTGACATCTGTTTCCGCAGCTGACTCCAGTTTCCGCAGCCAGAAGCAGATTCCGCAGCTACTACTATGTTTTCAAAAGAATGTACAGTCAGATGTTATTTCCATAATCATGAAATAAAATGCAGGTGAGAGGATCAAAAATGAAGACATGGAGCATTCAAGACACCAATGAAGAGCAATTAGTTGAAGACCAAGGGAAAAGGCAAAGATTCCAAAGGTATGAATAAAATTTATTTCAAATAGCATTGAAAAACACATTTTTATATAGTTCTGAACCATAAGCTCTATCCATTATGTGTAATGATTATATTGACAATTCCGTAACCTTTCACGATCTCCATATTATCCTCTCGCATTCATTCTCAAACAGTTTCATCATTAAACCCCCGATTTTCACTCATGATCCAATATTCCACTGGTGACAATGAGACGTATTTGATTTGACCAAGGACTCTTACAGCCGCATAAATCCATAGCCGTTATTTGAAACGTGCTCACATTTATTTCACAGCCACCAAATTTCAAAACGCTGCCGAATGTGTTATACTCTGTTAATCTCACAGCCGTATCTCTGTTGTGCTCACGAAACCCCTTTCCGTTCCGTCTCACTCCATTTCATTCATTGTGCTCATTTCCACTCTCTGATATCTACACTACTCTGATATATTCCCACAGTCATTGTGCTCGTTCCTGTGCATTCAACCGTTCTATTTCCATTTGAACCCTCACGCAGGCAAATTTGTGAAGAGCAGAAAAGAGAAATGGGTAAATTGCTAAGAGCAGAACCGGAAGGACCTAAGTTCATGGAGGGATATCCGCAAGTAAGGGAGATATTGAAGAAAGAAAATTGGCTACGGTTTATCCAGAAATTCAGAGGTTATCATAAAGAAGTGACGAAGGCATTCACAAGGTCGTTTAATGGCTTGGAAGCAGAGATTGGAGACCTTAAGTTTGCGGTCAATGAAGCATCTATAGCAACAGCCACGGAACTTCTTCAGGAGGGTGAGCGTTGGTTTAAGAATAAAAGCATCAGTGATGAAGCATGGAGAACAATCTTACGAAACCAAGGTATGGAAATAACTATTTTTAAAAGAGGAATTCCTGTGCATGCATTGAAGGAAGAATGGGCTACTTTGCTGCTAGTAGTTCAGAAATTCATTACATGTGAAGGCCGTTTTGGGTCCATGTATATGTACCATACCAGGTTACTGATGAATTTTCTAGATAATCAAACTCTCAATCTCCCATATTTTCTATTCAATAGTTTGAAGAAAATGTCTGTGACTGTTCAGAAACATTTAGGAGATGTAGAACCCCATCTATATCACCATGGCCTTGTAAAAATTTTGATTGAAAAGGAGTTGAAGGAAAAGAAAGACACATGGGAACAATTTCTGGTTAGAAATTTCTTTGAGGAACCTCAGGAAATTCCTGAAGGTAGTACAACAAGAAGGAGTAGAAGAAAAAGAATAAATGATGAAACCCAAATTACTCCTACTCAAGAAATTCCTGAAGGTAGCACAGCAAGAAGAAGTAGGAGGAAAAGAACAATTGATGAAATTCAAAATACTCCTACTACTACAATTGAAAGAACTGATAGGGAAGAGAGATTGTCAAAGAGGAAGAAGAAAGAAATCAAGGGTAAGAAGCCAATAACACCAAAAGAGAGAAAAACTATTGAGGCTATACATAAAACCCCTTCTTCTGAAGAAGAAGATCATCAAGTGTTATCTGAAAGATTAGTTTATCTTCAAAAACAGTCATCTATGCCCAAGAAGACAGAGAAAGGAAAACAAAAACGAAAGGATAGTGCACCACAGCGTGTGAGAAGAAGCAACAGACTTAAGGGGAAATTGAGGAAAACGCAAATTAAGGGTCCTCACTTCATTGATTTGGGAGAGGAGACATCTGAACAGTCCCCAACTGACCATAGTCCATCTCAGTCAGTTAGTGAACCTGGTTCATTTCATTCCCAGTCAGACATTGAACATACTCCATCCTATTCTCAGCAAGATGTTGATGTAAGCCCTTCTCAGCCAGATTTTGAAAATAACTCTCCTTCACGGCATTTTGGGGACAACCCAATAAAAATGACACCTGAAATAGACCCCAAGCAGCAGGAAGTATATGACTATATAGAATCTTTGGAAAAGGCAGCTACAGGTCCAAGTACTTCGTCCATTCAGCCTCATACATTGCAGAATGATTTAGTCCAATCACTAAAATAGGAAATTTTTGAGCTAGAGCTTTTAAATAGGCACATCAAAAATGAAAATGAGACATTGAAAGAACAAGGCAAACTGGACAAAATCATCCATGATAATACCATGCTACATTTGGGAATATGGCAGAAGAAGAATAAGAAATTGAAAAGGAAATGCCAAAAGTTGAGCAGAGCACTGGTTAATATCAAATTTAGGTGCTTAATGAAGAAACCCAGAATGTTGGCAGCACCAAGGAAGAGGAGGAGAGGATTGGATGTGCTGGCTGAAGTGTCAAGGCACATGAACTAAGGAAGGAATATCAAATTTTGGTTGCATGAGGACATGCAACACCTTCACAGTGGGGGTATGTTGAGTCTCAATTCTGCATCTTTTCCATACACTTTTCTATACCTTTTTCACTCACCTGAACCTCCCAAGTTGTCAATATCATTGTATGTTAATTGAAAAAGAGCATCTAACATGGTTTTTAACTATATTTTTGTGTCTGTTGTTTGATTTAGATTTTGTTCATTTAGCTGCGGAATCTTGCCACTTTCCGCAGCTGCTGCAACTTTCCATAGCTATTTTGTGAAACTCTATGTTACATGTGTCTACAGGAAAAACGGGCCACATGGGCAAGTCAGAAATGATGTGGACATGGTTCGTGTCCTATTGGTTCAAGAAAAGTCATCTAAAGAAGCCGCGGTCAAAGGCTTCCACATGGAAGTCAACCATAGAGTCTCACGTTGACAGGACTCTGTTCCGTGTCACGTGAAGGTTCATATGGCCGTTTCTGAGTTGCGGAGGACAAGTCGACATCTGTACATGGCTCCATAGCCGAATTCCAGCATCCACTCCTCATAGATTTACTTTCCAACACGGCCATGATCCTAGATCCGTGGACGTAATGGTCTACGTGTTCTCCACAAACATAAACTTTAGGAGACAGTTATATTTCTTTGGTTATATATAACGCGTTTGCATACGCATATAGAGTTAGTCGATGCTAGTCTCTGTTATCTTTTATTAGTCTGCTCTGTAATGTAATTACGCTGCCTTTGAGCCGTAATACTACTTCACTGTTATGACTGCATTTTAATATAAGAAGACTCTATTTTCCAACGTAATTCGTACTTGAAGATTGTTTCCAAGGCTGGTGTAGGGGGCCCCTGCTCAGCTAAGGTTTTGTGCATTAGTGTATAGTTCTTATTTTATTTCTTTAAAGCTCATTGTGCCATAATCCATTCACATGTTTATACACTGCATCTCTCATAGTATATATGTTTCATTTCTATTTATAAACTTTTATGCTTTCCATTTCACTTATGTCTTTCATGTTTTATGTTATTAATCACTGATCAGTGTTCTTGTTTCAGGTTATAGATAGGCAGCCCGGGCATTTTCATAGCTTTTTGACTAATGACATGGAATTAACATTGTTCTGCTGCTAATTTGTTTTTCTTAGTTTCTGTTTAATTTCAGTACTGCTTTGTTTAATTCAGTTTTGCTCATTTTCTTCAGTAGTTAAATTTAGATATATTAAACTGCTCATAACATCTTCAGTTGCCTCCGAAAGCCACAGCTAGACTGATGGTGAGGGATTGTATTATGAAATGTGTAGTTTAGTATTAGTTTCCTTTCTGCAAATTTAGATATATTAAACTTCTCATAACATCTTCAGTTGCCTTCGAAAGCCACAGCTAGACTGATGGTGAGGGATTGTATTATGAAATGTGTAGTTTAGTATTAGTTTCCTTTCTACAAATTTAGATATATTAAATTGTGCATGACATCTTCAGTTACCTCCGAAAGCCACAGCTGGACTGATGGTGTGGGATTGAATTATGAATGTATGGTTTGATATTAGTTTACTTTTTGCAAATTAGATATCAGTTACTCAAGTTGTTTATGGTTACTTCCGAAAATCATAGCTGGACTAATGATGAGGGATCAGAAGACAAGTTGATGTAAATTGATTTAGATTTACTTTATTACAACTTTTGGATTTCTTTCAGCATAATTTATTTTGTGTTTAGACATCAGCAAGAATAGTTTGGTTTCATGCTCACTAGTTCACTGTTTTGATTTATTAGATTAGCAGCACCTTTTCATTTCAGCAGCATATTTTCATTTCCTTTCAAGTTTTTTCATTGTAATTTTCAAATTCCTTTTTAAGTTTCAAGTTGGTAAATCATTATAGAGGATATCACTTCCTTGAAAAAACATAACCATACTTTTTTTCATTTTAGAATTTCCATTTCATCTTAGAAAACCAAAAACGACAAAAAGTTAAGAAATAGGTTATCTTGCACATATAGTGCGCCACACTTCATCAGCTTACGAATCCCGGATTGAAAAATTAAATGCAGCAATTTAGGACACACTAAATTGACCAAACAGTTCCCCCCCTAAAATATTAATCCGACACAAGATTCAATTGTAGTAGGATGCACCTCTTCCAAACATTGGCATGTATAGAATGTCAATTTTGGAGAATGCAGAAATCAAGAAGAAAATTTAAGAGCTACTTGACAAAGGGATAATCACACCTAGTAGATCTCCTTGTGGGTCTCATGTTGTCTTAATTCAAAAGAAGGATGGTACATTGTGCATGTGTGTGGATTTTAGATATTTAAATAGAATGAAGGTAAAGAATCATTATCCTCTTCCCCATATTGATGATTTTCTATATCACACAAAGGATTTCGTTTATTTCACCAAGTTATATTTGAGAACTGGTTATCATCAAATAAGGATTTTTGAAGATGATTTTGGGAAAAATTCTTTTAAGAAAAAAAACTGTTTGTTTGAATGGCTGGTTATGTCATTTGGGCTTTGCAATGCATTTGAAACATTCATGAGAGTTGTGAATGATTTGCTGATACCATTCCTTGATGATTTTGTCATATTCTACTCAGACAACGTTTTGATTCTCAGTAAGACTTGTGAAGAGCGTGTTAAGAATGTGAAATAAGTTTTAGATGTATTAAAGAAAGAGAAGTTTTATTTGAATATGTCTAAGTGTGAATTTGGGAAAACCTATTTGGTTTATTTGGCTCATATTCTAGGAGGGGGTGAATTGAAGATTGATCCCTCAAAAGTTGAATTCATTGTGAATTGGTCTAAACCCAATAATGTAACAAAAGTTAGGAGATTTTTGGGAGCAACCCAATATTGGAGGAAATTTATAGCTAACTTCTCATCTATTGCAACACAATTACATGCTTTGACAAGTGTGAAACAAGTATTTTAGTGGGGAGGCAAGTACTAAAAAGGCATTAATACAATGAAAGAGAAAATAAATAAAACACCAGTTTTATCACTTCCGCATCATAAGAAGCCATTTGAGATCCAAACCGAGTGATTATTCCATGGGAGCAGTTTTGATGCAGCATGGTAATCCTATTTGTTATCATTCTGAAACCTTTCTGAATGTAGTAATTAAATATCCAACTTATGATAAAGAGTTGTATGATTTGGTACAAAGCGTGAATAAATGGAAGCACTATTTTATAGGTAAAGAAATAATTATTCATACTGAACATCAACCATTGGAATATATACAATCGCAAACCAAGGTACAACAAGCTATACATTTTATGTGGATGGGATTCCTACAACAATTTAATTTGGTAATTAGGTACTAGAAAGGTATATACAAAAAAATTTCTAATATGTTATCAAGGACTATTGTTAATGCATCTGTCATTCTTAAGAATAATGCAATCATGCATGAAACTTGTATTCAACAGTGAAGGAAATCATGTTGAAGAGTTGGATTATCTTGTTCCTAAAAACTCATTTTTTCATCTTATAAAGTTATGTGTTCCATAGGGTGAAAGAGTCAATTTTATGAAGGAATCCCACACTTCTGTTATTTTAGGTTAGTTTTGTGTAGGAAAAATAGTTGCACAAATTCAAAGGTATTTTTATTGGCCTCGCATGAATGAAACTGTTTCAAGATATGTAAGAGGATGTTCCATGTGTGCTACTAGTAAGACTAGAAATAGTAAATTGGGTTTGTACACTCTATTAGCCTCCACAACGGCCCAAGGTTGAGAAAGGATATTGACGGAGATAACCTCTAACCAAGATTATAGTTTGGTAGCTAGCCCTAGAAAACCAAAGAGGGATCTCTCTATGAAATCAAAGCCAAAGGGTTTCACTGGATTAAGAGGGAATTTTAGGCTAGTTAGGTCATCTCTAATATTTTGAAAGTTTGATGGTTTTGCTACCAGATCAGGGATGAAAACCAAGTAGCTAGGTCAAATTATCAAAGGTTTACAACTGCAAAGATATGGAGGAGAAAGATAGCAATGATTTTATGATCAGCTTAGGATTTTGTCAGTGTATTTTAGGGTTTGAAAATGAAAGAGGATTTTAATGTGCATGTGTCATGAATTCATTAAAACATAAGGAAGATAACATAAATGACATTCCCAAACAAAACAAAGCTTTCATGAAAGAATTATTCTTATCAAACTTTTAGGAAAATCATTGAAGAAAACACGCTATGAAAAGGAAACATGTATATCATTTATATGAAACTATAACAGAAAAAATACAACATCAAAAACTCACTACACATGAATTCCTAGATAATAGCTACAGCTAGTCCTTTGATTTTCTGAATAAAAGGTGAAGTACAAGCTACAATAGTCTCACCCTCTGATGTCCAACCATCAAAATGACTAAGAAATGCATACATATAGACAAAACACCGTTTCCCCTCTCTTAGGGGTCGAATCCTAGAGTAGAGGAACTTATCAAACGATTCCCTCACATAAAACCTAAAGACTAGGGAGGTTAACAAGACTCTCCCCAAGATAGAAAAATTCATACATTTTACCATAAAAGACATTTAAAAGCATGTATCCACCTCATTTTTATTCTAACTAGCATAATTACACATGATTACATCATCACATCATCCAAAATGACAAATTACATCAGTGGAGGTCGAATTTGGACTGTTTCAACTGAAAAAAGTGATTTTCAGGTAAAAAAAACGCAGCGAAATTAGGCAAAAACGTAGTGTGATAGGAGAAAACACAACGAAATTAGTAGAAGTGGCTTTTAGAGGCCTTCCCCGGGTCCAATTCCTGATTTGAAATATGGTGGAGGAAGATTTTCCTATATGCTACATGATCGAGTCCTCAAGCACTAAAAAATACTGCTCCTAGCCCCTCAAAAGTCCATTCTCCCATAGGTATTCCAGAAACGCAACAAGCTGTTCAAAAGGAGGGCAGAAAGGTGTTTTTTGAGTGGTTTTTGGCAATTTTCACTTACAAGAACTTGCTAAAAGTTCTCCCATAGGGGATATAAGTGATGTATAAGTGATGATAAATCAAAATATGCAAACCATTTGTCATTTGCAGGCCCCTATCAAAAGTGCATAGTGCGGCACGCTACGTTTTTCACCCAATGATTGTGTCAAAAACTGTAAAAAAATAAAAAATATTCAAAAATTTCAAAATTTATCCAAATTTTCCCAAAATTTCTCCAAATTTCTTCATGAAGACTTGATATGGAATGCTAAGCTATGAGGGAAGCATCAGCTAGCAAATCCAACCTTCCCTTTTCCTTTTCCTCCATTAGGATTTCATTGAGTTTTGCCTTCAATTGTTTGATTTTGGCCTCAGACACCTGATTTATCTTGTAATATCGCATGGCCATGTGTCTCTGAATGTAATTCTTCTTATTAGCCCTCTTCAGGAGCTTTTCCAAATGACCATTTCCTCTACCAAGCCAATACTCCCCGTCTTGCTCAATGTCTGCTAGTATGAGCTCATCCACTGTCATTTGTGTCTTTGGTGGAGATAACTATCTTTGTTGGCGAAGTGACCATTTTAGGCCTCTAGTTCTTGGCCTCTTAATTCTAACCTATTTTTCATGCTCATCTGACTCATCTATATAAACTATTTCTTTTCCCTTTACATCCTCTTTTCTGGCATCAACTTTATGACTATTCAAAATTAGTTGATTTACCTTCAATTACATGTTCTCTTGCTCTAGGAATGAAATCAAGAAGTTCGCCTTGGAAAAGTTGCCATTTAGTTCTATGATATTTTCATATTTATCCATGATTACCTGCTTTGTTGATTTGTGCTCCTCATCTACCTCCAAGTCTTCCATGTCAGTTTCAAGAGGGATAGGCTCCTTATCATGCAAGTGTGCCTCATGTTGTGGTGATGATCTCTATTATGCCGATGTAGGATTGGCCCTTCCACAATATTTGGAGCAAAGAAAATCCTCCTACCTCTCTGATACATTTAATTAAACTCAGCCCTAAGTGCCTTCTTTACTGAAATTCTGCTAGATCGCCCAATCTCCCTTTTCTTGGATGTTGCTGATGGTGTTGTTGATGATGTACCTTGGCTAGTAGGCTCACTAGCAGGGGGGAAAAGAAATTGGACTAAATTAATGTCTCCCAAGTGATGTTATTCTTTGCAAGCTGGTGCAAGATAATTATTTTGATGAGGGCATGGTGAAAAAGTCTGGCTTGATAATCACTATGTCTATGCTACACTTTCTCTGCCATTTTAGCCAAACTCTTGTATAGGTAGTAGGATAGCTTGAGAGGTTTTACCCATTTGAAGTGCATGAGAAATCTGACATGATACTTGTACAATCTAGAAAATCTTCCCTCACGTAAAGTACTTCATAATTTCTCTCATCAATGGGGAAAACTTAAGTATCTAACCAAAAGGAAACACTTTCTTAATGGCATCTTTGTAGTGACCCTTGATTAAGGGTTTCTAGTTTTGCACATCCAAACCTAGGCTCCTAAACCACTTTTCCCCACTATTTTTTATCCATATAGTTGTAGCTATGGAAGCAGTTGAGATTGTGAAGCTCACCCCTACAATTCTAACCTTATCTCTCCTAAGGTTAGTGGCAAACAAGCTTGTCAACTTCGCATGATATTTGACTTTTTTAATTTTCTCACAAAATCCTAAACACCGTACATTCTGAAAATATTGCTTCGCTAGTGAAGAGGATATTAGCTCATGAGTGTTGATTTGTTCAAACCTTGATAATTTACCTCCCTTTTTATAATATTTCCTTTCTCCCTCCATGTTGACATTTTGCAAGAAAAAAACCCTAGTGGGAAAAACAAGTGTAGTGAGTGAGGGGAAGGGATGAAGGGGTTAGGGAAGGGATATGAGGGTAATAAAATATAGGGAAGTAGGTAGGGGTTATAGGGATCTTAGTGAAGTTTAAAGGGATGAAATTAGTGTAGGAATCAACCTAGGGAAATTTAACACAGACCTAGCCTTAAAAACTGCCCAAAACGCAGCGTGGAGCTAGGGTTTGGTTGTAGGGGAATGGGTAATGATAGTGATGGGTTACTAAGGTTGTGGGAAGTTTTTTTTGAGTGTGAGGGAGGGAATAGTGTGTAGGGAATAGGTATTTATCTTTCAAACTTAGAATCAAAACCTTCACCCACCAAAATGCAGCGTGAGGATAAATCGAGGGTTTTCACCATAAAAACAAGGAAATAAAGATGATAGGAAGTGACCAATGGTCTAAATTACATGAAAATAGCTGATGAAACCTTCATATGCTCGTTAGAAACCTTGGCATTTTTTTTTTCTTGAAGGAAAGAAAACACAACATAGAGGTGAAAACGCAACATGGCAGTTTGGAATAACTTCTTTGGAGTATCTTTTGGTCTTGGAAGTGCTAAGGAAGTATTTTCTAGTGAGTGAGAGATTTTTTCCAATGGAATGAGTGAGATAAATGATTTTGATGGTATTTTATAACTTGTGGAAGTATTTTTCTTCATTATGTTGTGGTGGCCCACCAAGTGATTTTCACTTTTTCCTTGAAAACCATGTAGATTTGGAACATTAGAGCTTATTACATCCTATTTAAATAAATTACCCTTGGAACAAACTTTATTGAGAAAATCACCTATTACTACTCCTTCATTTTCTGGATTTATTGATTATATGACAGATTTTCATGATTTAAACCCTAATGACTTGATGGTGACACTGAGCTGAATGAGGACCATGTTGATATGACCGAGATGAAAATGGATACTTTGCAATGATGACTCATCCAATTGAAAGAAGATAATGGCCAACACATGAAATTTTTGAAAGGAGTAGTAATAGACATAGACACACTAGTGTGTGACCAAATATTTATTTGAAGACCTAGTGAAACCATAAAACTTTGAATCGACACCCTAAGAAGAACTTTGAAAGAGCACATTTGATCACTGGTGATAGGCAGAACTAGCTGACACTAAAATCTGCTCCAACTGGGGATGCCAGCTCCTTCAAGGTGTCAAGAACATCGTAGAACAAGTAGCCTTATCCATTGGGCATGGAGTCAAAAATAAAAAGACCAAACTCCAGAGTGAAAAATGACTCACCAACTAAAGTGACTTGACTAAAAAAATAAAAATTGACTACTCACAGCAACAACACTTACAAAACCTTTTTTTGACAACATATCATCAAGACTTGAGGGCTTGAAATCCTAATGAAAACCACCCACCTTCTAAAGGCATATGTATAATCATTTGAAATGATACTTCTAGTGTATCCAATCCAGTAAATAAATACTTACTAAAATCAAGCTCACATTTCCCTTGAGTAGGTAGAACAAAAGAAAACATAGGCCACTTTGAGTGCCCATTAAATATGGGATCATGATCAATAAATACAATAAAATTCATGTCCCATGTTTGCCGTAGAAAATTATAGGAAGGATCCTCAATAATTTGAAATGTTACCTTGTCTTGAAATCCAAAAAAAATACAAGTACCCCTTTCATTTTGATATGAAAGAATACTTGGTTGTTGATCGATAGGAAGGCATATAGAAGTATGACTTTTTTTTACATGAGTGTTGGATATAAATTCCTCAATCATGAGAAACTCTAATTCTATCTCCTGCATACTGTCTATCCTAGATTCATACTCTTCCAATTAATATTCTAAATCATCCTTGAACATAAAACATTCTTCAAGATTGTTAAACATGATAGCTCTATCCTCTTCATGAAAGAAAAAAGTGCTTTTTAGCTGATCACCTTGTAGGAAATGATCATCACTTATTGTCTTACTCACAACAACTTCCTGTATAATTTAATCAGTCTCATGATTGTCTTCATTTAAAACCAGATTTTCATTTTCAATAATAGAAGAAATTTCACACACATTCCTGACTATATGAACACTATAAAAGCTGCAAATAAACATGAGGATGGGTTGTAACATGACTTTTCAGGAGCTAATCTATTTCATCTTCATACGTAGGAGAAAACTGAGTTTTATAGCAGTTAGCATTGGCTTGGTGATTTTCATTTTCAAGATCAGGAATAAGCCTTTCTTTGTTTTGGTCCTAGTCTATTTAATCTAAATAGGAATCTATTGATTCTTGTTGGGAGGAAAAATAATAAAGGGATTATAACATCTCTTCTTCCATACATTCTTCATCAAGAAACAAATTTTCAAGAAATTGAATGAAATTTTCAAAAATCTCACAACAACCTTCAATCATTGATAAGGAAAAATTGCAGCTTTGATAATGTTGAAAAAAAACTGAATGAAAATACTTTAAAGAATATAAACTAGCAGATGTTAGACCTTCATACCATGATATTGCTTTTTCCTCCAAGGTAGCCATGAACATATTCATCAGAAAAACTTCTGGAAACTCAATCTTAAGTTTGTGAATATAAAAATGAAATTTGACCAAATACACACTAGCATCCTCTCCATCGTGACCTTTAACTTTGACAGCCTTGTTTTCCAACAAATAGAGGGAATATTTTTCAGAAAAGAAGGAATATGAGCTCGGTTCAAAGGAGCATACCTTCCTGCAGTTGAATACATCTGGAAAATAATGAGGTCACTGAGAATTTCTTCAAACTATTTGTTCTTGAACGGTCAAGTCACCATAAAAATTTTCAACCTTTGGATTCTTTGACACTGGAGTCAACATGTGAAATATGCACAACCTTCTTGTGCCTGACCATTTTTCACCATAAGCAATCAAATATGATCCTTCTCATACATTCCCGAGGTAGATATGTCACCTCGTTCTCCGAAAATGGCGCCAAAAATGTTAGCTTCCACAATGTCCCAAGGCCGATAAAGGATATCGACAGAGGTAACCTCAAACCAAGCTTTTAGTTTGGTAGCTAGCCATAGCAACCCAAAGAGGGCTCTCTCTATGAAATCATAGATAAAGGATTTGAGCGGATGAAGAGTGAATTTTAGGCTAGTTAGGTCAGCTCCAGGGTTTTCAAAGTTTGATGGCTTTTCTGCTGGATCAGGGATGAAAACCATGTAACTAGGTAAAATTATCAAAAGTTTACAACTGAAAATATATGGAGGATCAATATAGAAATGATTTTATGATGGGATTATGATTTTATCCATGTAGTGTAGGGTTTTAAAATGAAAGAGGATTTTAATGAGCATGAGTCATGAATTCATTAAAATAGAAGGAATATAACATAAATGACATTCCCAAACAAAACAAAGTTTTCATGAAAGAATTTTGGTTATCAAAATTTTAGGAAAATCACTAAAGAAAACAAGATATGGAAAGGAATATGTATATCATTTATATGAAACTATAAAATAGAAACTACAACATCAAAAACTCACTCCACATCAATTCCTAAGTAATAGCTACAAATGGTCCTTTGATTTTCTGAATAAAAGCTGAAGTACAAGCTACAATAGTCTCACTCGTTGATCTGCAATGATCAAAATGACTAAGAAATGCATACATATAGAAAAAAAACCATTTCCCCCTCTCTCAGGGGTTGAATCCTAGAGTGGAGGAACTTATCGCATGATTCCCTCACCTAAAACCTAAATAATAGGGAGGTTAACAAGACTCTCCCCAAGATAGAAAAATCGATACATTTGACCATAAAAGACATTTACAAGCATGTATCAACCTAAATTTTACTATAACCAGTATAATTACACATGATTACATCATCAAAACATCAAAAATTACAAATTATATCAGTGGAGGTTGAATTTATACTGAGTCAACTGAGAAAAGTGATTTTCATGCAAAAACGCAACATGTTAGAAGAAAATGTAGCAGAATTGGTAGAAGTGGCTTTTGGAGGCCTTCCCGAGGTCCAAATCCTGATCTAAAAGATTCTGGAGAAATTTCTCGTAGTCTGCTACATGATATAATCCTCAAGTACTGAAAAAGACTTCTCCTAGCCTATCAAAATTCCATTCGCACATAGGTACTCTAGAAACGCATCGAGTTATTCAAAAAGAGGGTAGAAAGGTGTTTTTTCAGTGGTTTTTGACCCTTTTCACCTACTAGAACTTACTGAAAGTTTGCTCCCATCGGCTAGAAGTGATGTAGAAGTGATGATAAATCCAAATATGCAAACCATTTGTCATTTGGAGGCCCCCATCAAAAGCACAGTGTAGGGCACGCTGTGTTTTTGACCTAGAATTAGGGGAATTTTGAGGTCTAAAATGGGCATACTAAGGAAATTATAAAATAATAATGGAAATAATAAAATAATATTATATTACATCATCAATTTATAGAGGGAAAAAGGAAAAAAAAACTACTTTTTCAACCCGTTTTTTCAACTTATCTCTGCATGTGTTTACTAAAATTTTGAGCTCACTGGATGCAGAATATTAGTCCTCATCCAAGGAGTACCCATGTTGCATAATTTTGATGGACCCTACTACATAAGAAATGAGAAATACATGAAAAACGTGATTTCAAACACATTTTTTCATGTATTTCTCATTTTTCATGTAGCATGGTTCATTGAGACTATGCAACATGAGTACTCCTTCGATGAAGAACTAAATTTTTCATCCAACTCGTATTCCTGCTCGAAATTTGAGTAAAATCTTAGGGAGATAAGTTGAAAATACATGCTAAAAGGTAGTTTTATTATTTTATTATTTTTTGATCTTTTTAATTTGTTACCCCGAAAATGGTGAATTATCCCCCATGGTTTACATCATCATCTTGAATCCTATTGGTTCTTATAAATTTTGTTTTGGTTGTACATTTTTCTTAGGAGGACCATTTTAGACCTCAAAAGATCTCTAATGTGACTATGTCAAAAACTGTAAAAAAATTCAAAATCTTCAAAAAATTTCAAAATTTATGCAAATTTTCCCGAAATTTCTCCAAATTTTCTTCATGCAACCCTGAGATAGAATGTTAAGTTATGAGGGATGCATAAGCAAGCAAATAAAACTTTCCCTTATCCTTTTCCTCCATTAGGGTTTCTTTGAGTTTTTCCTTCAATTGATTGATTTTGGCCTGAGATACCTAATTTCTCTAGTAATAGAGCACAACCATGTGTCTCTGAATTTTATTGTTCTTATTAGCCCTCTTCAGGAGATTTTCCAAAATATCATTAACTCTACCAAGCCCTGTCTTGCTCAATGTCTGCTAGTATGAGCTCATCCACTGTCATTTGTGTCTTTGGTGGAGATGCCTCTCTTTTTTGCTGAAGTGACCTTTTTATGCCTCTAGTTCTTGGACTCTTCATTCTAACCTACTCTTCATGCTCAGTTGACTCATCTATATCAACTATTTCTTTTCCCTCTACATCCTTTTTGCTGGCATCAAATTTATGCCTATTCAAAATTAGTTTATTTACCTTCAATTGCATGTTCTCCTGCTCTGGGAATGAAATCAAGAAGTTGGCCTTGGACAATTTGTCATTTAGTTCTATGATCTCAACATATTTATCCATGATGACTTTCTCTTATAGTATGTGCTCCTCATCCACCTCCAAGTCTGCCATTTCAATTTGAATATAGATAGGCTAGTCATCATGAAAATGTGCCTCATAATGTGGTGATGATCTTTGTTCTGCTAATGTAGGCTTGGCCCCTTCCACAATATTTGGAGAAAACACAAGCCTCCTACCTCTCTGAAATTTTTTAGTCACCTCAGCCCTAAGTGCCTTCTTCATTGAAATTCTGCTAGATGAGAAAATATCCCATTTCTTGGATGGTGTGGATGGTGTTGTTGATAATGTACCTTGGCTAGTAGGCTAACTAGGAGGGGGAAAAAAGACACTAGACTAAATGAATGTCTTCCAAGTGATGTTATTCTGTGAAAGTTGGTGCAAGACAATGATTTTGATGAGGGCATGGTGAAAAAATATTGCTTGATGGTCAATTTGTCTATGTTGCACTTTCTCTTCCATTTTAGCCAAGCTCTTGTATGGCTAGTAGGATAGGTTGAGAGGTTTTATCCCTATGAAGTGCATGAGAAATCTGACATGATACATGTAGAATCTAGAAAATTTTCCCTCACATGTAAATTACTTCATACTGGCCCTCATCAATGAGGAAAACTTATCAAGTAGCTGACTAAAAGGAAACGCTTTCTTAATGGCATCTTTGCAGTGACATTTGACGAAGTATTTGTAGTTATGAAAATCCAAATCTGGGCTCTTAAACCAATTTTCTCCACTATTTGGTATCCATGTATCTGTAACTATGGCCTCAACTGAGATTGTGAAGCTCACCCCAGCAATTCTTATCTTATCCCTCGTAAGTTTAGTGGAAAACAAGCTTGTCAACTTGGCATGATATTTTAGTTTCTGAATTTGCTCACAAAACCATAAACATCCTACATTCTGAAAAAATTTATTGGATAATGAAGACGACATCAACTCATGGGTGTTAGTGGTTCAAACCTTGATACTTGACGTCCCTTGTTATAAGATTTACTTTCTCCCTCCATCTTGACAGTTTGCAAGGAAAAAAACCGTAGTGGGAAAAACAAGGGTAGTGAGTGAGGGGTTAGGGAAGGGATATTAGGGTAAGAAAATTTAGGGAAGTAGGTAGGGTTTTTATGGAATTTAGGGTAGTGTAAAGGGATGAAATTAGTGTAGTAATTAGCCTAGAGAAATTTAACACACTCCTAGCCCTAGAAGCTGCCAAAAACAAAACATGGAGCTAGGTTTTGGTTGTAGGGGCTTGGGTGATGATAGTGAGGGGGTAGGAAGGTTGTGGGAAGTGTTTGTGAGTGTGAGGGAGGGTATAGTGTGTAGGGAATAGGTATTTATCTTGCAAACTTAAAAATAAAAGCTTCACCCTCCAAAACACAAAGTGGTGACAAATGGAGGCTTTTCACCATAAAAACAATGAAAGAAATGTTATAGGAAGTGTCTAGTGGTTTAAAATTACATGAAAATAGCTGATGAAACCTACAGATGCCCCTCAGAACTCTTGGGAGCTTGTTTTTTCCTTGAAGGAAAGAAAATGTAGCATAGAGGTGAAAACACAGCGTGGGAGTTTGGAATTACTTCTTTGGAGTATCTTTTGGTCCTGAAAGTGTTTAGGAATTATTTGCTGGTGAGTGAGAGATCATTTCCTATGGAATGACTGAGAGAAATGATTTCTATGGTCTTTTATAGCTTTTGGAAGTATTTTTCTTCATTATGATGTGGTGGCCCACCAAGTGCTTTTCACTTTTTCTTTGAAAACTATGCATCTTTGGAACATTAGAACTTATTACATCATATTTAAAATAAATTACAGTTGAAAAAAACTTTATTGGGAAAATTCCCTATTACTAATCCTTTAATTTCCGCATTTATTGATGAAATGACAGATTTTGATGATTTAAACCCTAATGAGCTAATGGTGACACTAAGATAAATGAAGACCTTAGTCTTATGTCCAACAAGAAAATGGATACTTTGCAGTGATGACTCATCCAATTGAAAGATGGCAATGACCATCACATGAAATTGTAAGGAGGAGTAACAGACCTAGACACACTATCCAATGACCAAATGTTTATTTGAAGACCTATTGAAACCATAAAAAATTGACTCGACACCCAAACAAAAACTTTGTAAGAGATCATTTGATCACTCATGGCAAGAAAAAATGACTAACACTAACACACTCCACTTCCTTTTCATTCTCATCCATGGGAAATTATTTCTATGGATTTTGTAGGAGGGATACCAATGTGAAAGAAAGGTCATGATTATGTACATGTTGTTGTGGATCATTTCAACAAAATGTGTGTGTTGATTCCATGTAAGTAACATGTTACAACTGAACACACCACAAATATGTTCTTCCAAAATGTATGGGTCCACTTTGGGTCACCCATATCTAGTATTTATGATCGAGATTCTAGATTGGTCAGGAAGTTTTGGTCAAGTTTATGGAAACTCATGGACACTCATTGAAGAAGAGAAAAGCATTTCATCCACAAACCAATGGCGAGACATAAGTGGTAAATAGAACACTAGTGCATCTCCTTCATGGATATTGTGGTAAGCATCCTAAACTTTGGGATGCACATTTGCATTACCTCCATCATGCTTACAATCATGCGAAGAACTCACCTAAGAAAATATCTCCATTTGAATATTGTTTGGGATATTTTCCAAAGCATCCTTTATATTTCATCTTTGGTTAAGAGATTGTGGTAGACCAACATAGTGATGTGGACAATGCCAAGAATTTCATTGAAAAATTCAATTAGTGTATCAAAAAATACAATAGAAGCTTGAGAAAAGTAATGAAAAGTACAAAGAAAGGAATGTAAAGCATCGATATGATCATTATTTCCAAGTGGGAGATCAAGTTTTGTTGTATATAAGCAAGGAAATACTTCGACGTGAAGGTAAAAAGATCAAAACAATCAGATATGGCACTTTCAAAGTTTTGGAGAAGAATGGTAACAATGCTTTCCAATTAGGTATTCCACCTTATATGTAAATTTATTCTATTGTGAATGTGGAAAACTTGATTTTGTATGATCCCTGAATTATTTACGATCATGAAGAGAATGATTAGATTCCATATATTGAATATTTATCTCCTGAATATTTACATGAGTTGTAGGAAGACACAATTTTTGATAAGAGAATTGGGATTTCACAAAGAGGATATTTGGAGTATCTTTGAGCAGAGCTCAAAGGTACCAATAAAGTAAATTAAGGTGGATTGAGATTGGAAAAGTGAGGGAGTTGTACACTCACTTACTTGCTGAGTAAAAACATACTTTTGGTGGTCTAACATCTTCTAATGGGGAGGAATGATCCAGGCAATAAAAAATATGCTAAGAAATCAAAGTTCTCAAAATTATACATAACTAATTCCAAATCATAGATCACATTATTCTGATTCTAATAACACTTGAATCACTTAAATCTGACACTCTCTGTGAAAGTTATCGTGTTCTGAAGTTTTTGACAAAAAACTAAAATGCCAACTTGGAGGGTTGGCTATGCTTCTAACTGAGAAGGTTGTATAGGTGAGATGGCAAGAATGTCAGTAGCTGACTCACTAATATAGTCGACAAGTGGACTAATAATGTGCTAACACATGGTAGGTTGTACAAGTTGTGCTAGCAGAATTTATTGGCTATTGAGTTTTGGGTGGCTCAATAAGGAGGCACCACATGACCCAATGGGAGGGTGCCATGTGGCCCTATAGTTTCATGTAAAAACTGTTTAAGGGGACCATCGACCCGACAGGGTTTGACCCTATGACCTACAACAAAGAAATAGCAAGTTTTACCACTAAACCACCCATATATGTTTTGTTATATAATGGTTAGTGGTTGTGTTTAATATTGAACGAGTGGCACGTTTTGAGGGGGGTCGGGCCCGCAGGCTAGCCCGATCGTCCCTAGCCCTAGTCATATACTATACACATAACCATAGTCCAGAAACAAAGGCAGAGGGTGGAGGCAATTATCCTAATCCTCGGTCCCATGTAACCGATATAACCACTTTGAACCACATGCATATGGATTGGAGGCAGGGGCGAGTGCATGGCTCAACCTCGAGCCATATGACAGATGATGCGACTAATTATAGAGTGCTAGTTGGTGTGTGGCATCTGGCCCATGCCCCTTGCCACATTTCTCACCATACAACCATGAAAAGGTGTAGTAGTTGGGCCCGTGACACCCAACTAACTATTCAATAGGTTGCACCTATCGCGGTAGAAGTTGTGTTTAAAAAACATGAAAATAACTCTTGGTGGAGTTTCCAAAGGATGACTTCATTTCCTGGTTATCCATTTTTTTCATTTTGCAGGACAATTAATATAGAAATCGAGGAGGCCCAAATTGGTATTTTTTCAACTTTTTGAAGCCCAAGAAGAGCCTACGTGGGGGTTTTTGCATGTTGTGAACACAATGGAAGCATTATTTTTGTGATTTTAGAATTTTATGTTGATTTAATTTACATTTTGAGCATATAATAGAAAGTACCAACATTGAAAGCTAGACCCGAAGACATAGTCTAGCAGGGGTTAACTCCATCATCAAATTGTTGTTTTCATGATACTACATATTGTCTCTTTTTCCCTGGTTATATCTACAATACTTAACTAAAATCAATAATTTTATGTGCTTCTACAAATTGATCCATTTCCCACAATGTATAAACTAGCTTGCAAACTTTTTCAAGAAACTTTTAAATTTAAGGTAAATGATAAGCATAAAAACACTAATATATCTCACTTTGATAAAATAAAAGAAAAATAAATTAACTAAATTGTAACTTTATTTTATACTATTGTTATCATTTATAAAAATAATTAGTGTAAAATTAAAAATATATAAATTTCAAAAAGTGTGTCATAAGATTGTTAACCATTAATATTTACCACACTTTACCATAAATAATCTTAATATATAAATAGGATTTATTATAATACCATACACCAATACCATGGATTATCAATACCACATTTCAAACAAACCATAACTCATTTCCTATGACACTTGTTTGTATATCATTTTTTTTTAACTAATCAAGTTGATTAATAAGAGAAAAAGGGAATAAATACTTTCAAGAAAAATCTCATCCTTTGATTTGTGAGTATTATTGATGACTTATTCTAAAATATGCATGCCTATAGACTTAAAACATTAAACTGTAGTTATAAATTAAGATTTATTTTACCATGTAAATTAAAATATTGATACATGTTTGTAATCATTATATTCAAAACTTCATATTTAAATTTAACTTCCTCTAAAGCTATTTTACAATTTAATGCGAGGTAATAAATTGACTTAATTTAATTCATTTTGTTCTATTCTATTTTTTTTATTAATTAAATTACAAACAATTTTAGAAAAATCATAATATGCATATCACATTCAAATAAATTTAAATAATTATGATTCATATTTGTAATTGTCTTAATAATTATGATTCATATTCATATTTAGAACCGTCTTAATAAATTTATAAGTAGAAATAATAATATTTATATGATGTGAAATATATATAAAATACAAATTATTGTGTCGAGAGGTGCTTTATAGCCCAATATGGAAGAGATGTATCGTAACATTACATTAAAATAAATAAACTAGTACCTAAATTAAGAAATATAAAAAAACTAATAACAAAAGAATCTTTCAATAAAAAAGAATATTAATAGAAAAACAATCTTTCATATTTGCTATAGATAAAATACTTTAATGTACACTTTAAATAACATAATATACATCAACTTTACATTTCTCTAAAGTAATAGATAGCAAAATAATTCTAATTTATTTTATAATTTCTTTCTACTTTTATTATGAGTGAGATGTATAATTACTTTTATTATGAGTGTGGTGTATTGGTTAAAATCAAGGAGAAATGGAGTTATTTTTATGCTCAACAAGGAGTTGAAATATATATATATATATATATATATATATATAGAGAGAGAGAGAGAGAGAGAGAGAGATGTGAAGTCTCGATGTATCAATCCGAGATGGATCAATACTCTATATATAAAAGTAAAATTTATATAAGTAAAAATAATATTATAAAAAAATTAGGATTATATCCATTTCAAGTTTGAATCTACCCAAAATTAAGAAAAATCCAATCTTCAAATATGCAAACATTTACTCAAGTTTTTTACTCGAAAATAAATTTGCATCTCAAATCCATCTTGACACTCGATAAATCTAAACTTAAATTTAGTCTTGCTTATTTATATTTATGTTGAAATAATGTTGAATATATTATGTATTATCATGTTGTTACATTACATGTGAAATTTACATCTATAATTATGCATAATATAATCATACTTACATAAACCAACTTGTCAAATTACATACATTAATTCAATAAAAGAGGTTACAAAATATTATTAAATGAGTGTAGAAATTATATACAAGATGCATGTATATATCCAAATTCTCCTGATCTAACAATATTTTATCTTCTTGCTAAATACAGAATCCTTCCACTGTTAATATTTTGCAGAAATTAAAATCAATTGCAAACACATGAAGCAATAAAAACAAGCGCACATAACACAGTTGTTTAATGGGAAATCCTGAAGCTGAAAACCCCAACTATCATATATTATGTATCATGCAGATCATGTAACAATATCATACAAATCTTAGTACATCAAGCTCTCAGTTTAATGTAGATTCATTACACACTGTCATGCAAAAATTTTCATCTCCATGCACCAATTTCTTGCCTCCTGACAGCCTGCCTCCACTGCACAATCCCTGCTAAAGAATAGCTCTGAATGAATTCGAATTACCTTGCCTTGACTGTGCAATCCTCATTGGAAACTCCAATGTGTGTGTGATGCAATCAATGCATCACTATAGTCACAACAGATAGTCCATATTTCCCTTTCACCTATCTCTCCACTGAGTCTCCACTGGAACTGCCATGCACTGTAGTTAACTGTTTTATTGTTCAGTTGATTAATGAGTTATTAATTGTGAATTAATTACTAATTAATTCACTCCACTCTCACTAGTGTATCATTCAGTTAGTCTAGATACAACTAGCTCAACTGAGTTTAACTCCAATAACCTAGTTAAACTGAATAAAAACTCCATGAACTACTCTTCCAACTCTGTCATAACTTTGCCACTTCAGTTCTAACTGAGTCCTCCATGCATGAACCACCAGTAAACCCTAGGAATTTTGTAATTCCTTCAACCCAATGATTTTCCAAATCTTTGCACTGAAATTAAGTGCTCTAACAGAATAAGTTGTTGTCTATTGTCGAATTATTATTAAGAGCTAATAATAATCAACACTTCTATTTTTAGATTGACGATCTATAAATAGACTTCGCCAAATATTTTAAAAATATAATTTCATATATTTTTCCAAATTAACCAACCATCCACAAATAACATTCTGCAACTTCTGAAATATGATCACCATTTCTAAAAATAGACATAGTCTAAAAATAGACTTGCGCCAAAAATAGCCTGCGGGCCCACTTAGTGAAGGCGACTCTTTTCACTAAGCTCATCATCAGGTTGAATCTCAACACTCCCTCTCAACAAGATAGGGATTATCCTTCACCTTGATCCTACCTCTATGGTATTCGAATTTTCTCCTGGTGAGCACCTTCGTCAAAATATTTGCATCCTGATCTTCCGCAGGAATGTACTAAAGCAACATGATCTTCCGCTGCACACAATATCTGATATGATGATACTGGATATCAATATGTTTAGATCTATCATGAAACATAGGATTAATCAAGAGTTTAATGCAACTCTGATTATCACAATGTGTCACTATAGGATCTAAATGTGAATCGAACAAACCAACCAGGATCTTCCTCCTCGAGATAGCCTCACATGCAGCTTGACTTGCTGCCATGTATTCTGCTTCCGCTGAACTGAGTGCCACAGATCTTTGTTTCCTACTGTACCAAGCAACTGCCATAGATCTGATACTAAAAATCCCTCCTAATGTGCTCTTTCTGTCTGTTGGGTTTCCTGCCCAATCTGCATCCATGAAGCCATGCAACTTCACCTCATTCGTCTATCTATAGCATAAGCCATACGCAGATGTGCCCCTGAGATATCTCAGGACATGCTTGCCTGCCTTCCAAAAGAGCCTGGTAAGCTTAACCATCACTTGTCACCGCATAGCATATGTCCGGTCTTGTATTAACTAGATACATGAGCGAACCCACCAACTGTCGATGGACAGTGACATCCACTACCTCTACCAATGTAGCATCCTCTTTCCTCCAATTTCCTGGAAGAGGAGTGTCGATAGGCTTGCAGCCTTGCATGTGAAACTTCTCCAGTATCTCTTAGGCATACTTGCCTTGAGACACAAACAGTTCACCTTCCCGCTGTTATATTTCCAATCCAAGGAAATAATGAAGGAGGCCCAAATCCATCATCTCAAACTCCTTTGCAAAATCTTCCTTGCATGAGTGTATCAACTGCTCATCACCCATTAGTATTAAATCATCAACATAAAGAACAATGATTAAAAGCTTACCCTCCACCACAATTTGGTACAGGTTTGCATCCGCCTCACTCTTGGTCAACCCAAGTCCAGTGAAATAGCTGTCGATCCGAGTGTACCAAGCACGTGGTGCTTTATTCAGCCCATACAACGCTATTTTGAGCCTGCACACATGTGATTCGCTGCTGAAGATCTCAAATCCTTCAGGCTGCTCAATGTACACCTCTTCCTCAATGATCCCATTAAGGAACGTAGTCTTCACATCCATCTTATGAATGTGTGATCCGGATTTATGCAGGAACACAACAGAATAAACATATAACCATAAATACAAAGATGCAATGGAAATAACACTTCATTCATTAATATCGAAGAACTGAAATTTGCTTACAGACATAATGGAAATAAAACTAGCTAAGGTGCTGGTAGCTATCTCTGAGAAGAGATGTGGTGGATATAGGCCTCTGAACTGCGTTATAATGAGGCTCGAGGGCCTATTTATTAATTAGAAACAATGGGAAATCCTAAAAATCCAAAACCCTAACCCTAGGAGATGAAGCGCCAAAACTATGGGCCCCGTTTGGGTAAATTGGTGTTTCAACTTCCCGGGGACATAACTTTGGCATACGATCTCCGTTTGATGCATACCATACCTCGTTAGAAATATATTTCTGAGGACTAAAAATTTTGAGTGAGAAACATGGGTCCATGGACCCATGTTGCTCCCCGTTTTCCCAAAAAACGTCATTTAGGGCCTCAAAACGGCTCCGGAAGTTCAGGACCCGAAAAACTGCTAAAAATAGTAAGTTGTGCCGAAACTAAAAAAAATTGAAAGAGACAATGGTGGGGCCCCAAGTGGAATAGGCGGGTGACCACCAATATCCACCTGGATCATTCCTCCCCCCTTAGGAAGCAATGGTTCCCATTGCTATAAGTTCCTTGATGAGATGAGGAAATTTCTGCTGAACTTGGTCCCTGGTGAACCACTTTCCTTGGTGCAGGAGTTGGTTAGCTTTGACAACCTGATACAGTTGGATCTTTTGTTGGTGAGTGTTCTTGATTTGAATGTCCATGATACAATTTGTGGTGGCCTGTTCCATGCAGTCTGGGTTTAACTCTGTTGGTGTGAGTTGTTCTGCAATGTCAGAGGTGTCCAGTAGAGGTGGGAAGTAAGGACGAAGGAGGTCCACATTGAATACTGGGTGCACAACAAGGAATGGTGGAATACTGAGCTCGAAGGAATTGTTCCCTACAGCCTTGGTGATGGTGCACGACCCGTATCGGAGCGGTCAAAGTTTGCGGTGGGGTCCAATGAGGCGCTCCTTCTGCAAATGTAGCCATACTTTTTCGCCCACCTAGAATTTGTGTGGCACCGGGTGTTAATCATGGCGTTGCTTGTAATTAGCATTGGCTTTGTCCAATATGTCATGAACCTGTTGGCAGATGTGTTGAATGCGCTCGATGAAGCTATTTTCTTTGTTAACTTCAGACTGGACATGAACCGAATCGGCCTGAGTAGCCGCAAATGGCATGGCTACATCAATGGGACATAGTAGCTGGAATCCCAAGCCCACCTGAAAGGGGCTATGGCCGATTGAATTGTGGAGAGCCCGGTTATAACTATGTTGTACATAGGGGAGGCTCTCGTCCCATGTGTGTAGATGCTTTTAATTGTACATGCGCAGAATGTGTACAATCATTATGTTGACGACCTTTGTCTGGCCATCTGTTTGGGGATGGAAAGCCGTGGACTTGGTGAGCTTGGTGTCCAGCATTGACAAGAGGCTGGACCAAAATTTGCTGAGGAACCTGCTATTATGATCTAATATGATAGATTGTGGGATCCCAAAGTGCACCCACACTCATTCAAAGAAGATTTTAGCAGTGGCTTCTGCTGTGATATTCTTCTTGCAGGCCTCCATAATGGCCATCTTCGAGAATCTGTCGACGACCACGAAAAAAATTCATTTCCATGCTTAGTAGAAGGAAGGCCCGACATGTAATCCATGAATATGGATTCCCAAGGGCGACTAGGGGCAGGTAGCAGAGTATATAGGCCTTGCTTCTTGATGGTCGGTTTGGCAGTGGCATAGGTAGTATAGGATCTGATGTGCTTCTCGACATCCTTTCGAAGGTTTGACCAATAGAAATACTTCTGCAATACTGCTACTATTTTCTCAACCCCGAAATTCCCAGCGACTCGACTGTAGTGTGCTTCCCATATCATATTGGCACGATCGCTTGAAGGAATACAAAGGTGTCCCAAGTGACATAAAAGTGCATCTTGGAGGTGAAAATTTGTAACTTGCGTACCCCCCAAGAGTGCCTTGTAAGTGTGGCTGAATTCTGGGTCGCTCTCATAGAGAAGCGGCTAATCAGGAGTCTCGTGCCCACAAGAGTTGAGAATGGTGGTGAGCGCCACGATCGGTGGTCGGCTGAGGCAGTCTGAAACATTATTGGTGCTACCCTTCTTGTACTTGATGTTCAAATGAAACTGTTGTAGATATGTGGGCCACTTCTGATGGCGATCATTCTGCAACTTCCCTTATGTCTGTATGAACTGCAGGGGCCAGTGGTCTGTGTGGATGATTGTTTCCTTCCCCAAAATGTAATGCTTCCATTGTCGACAAGCTTGCACAATGGAATACATTTTTTTGTCATAAGTGGGATACTTGCGAACTGTGTTAGACAATGTCTCACTATGATATGCAACTGGATGTCCCTGTTGAGTAAGAACTACCCCAATAGCACAGTAAGAGGCATCTATCTCGATCTCAAATGGCTGTTGCAAGTCTAGTAATGTGAGCACTGGGGCAGAACAGAGGCGATTTTTCAATTCTGTGAACGCCTTCTATTGAGGTTCCGACCAAAATAATTTTTCTCTCGCTCCTCCCTTGGTGAATTGACTCAAGGGCCAAGTGATATGAGAGAATCCAAACATGAACCTATGGTACAAATTATCAAGATCCAGAAAGCTGCGAAGCTTTGTTATAGTGGTTGGGGCTAGCCAATCCCGAATGACTTGGATCTTGGTTGGATCCACATGCACCCCCCTTTCATCAATAATGTATCCCAAATATTGAACATGGGTCATGAAAAAAGTGCACTTCTCCAAATTGGCACACAATTTGTGTTGCTGCAGTGTTTGGAGGACTTGTCGGATGTGGTGAAGGTGCTCTTCCCAAGTCTGGTTGAAGATCAGAATGTCATCCAAGTACACCACTACAAATGAGTTGGTGAATGGCCGTAAGATTTCGTCCATCATTCTCATGAAGGTTGCGGAGCATTCTTCAACCTGAAAGGCATGACCAGCCATTCGAAAAGGCCTTCCTTGGCTTTGAAGGCAGTCTTGCACACATCGGAGGGTTCAATTGGTACCTGGTGATACCCAGACTTCAAGTCTATCTTGCTGAAATATTTTGCACCTTTGAGTTGGTCCAGAAGGTCATCAATTCATGGGATCAGGTACCTATTCTGGACAGTGATCTTGTTTAGCGTCAGATAGTCAATACAGAGTCTCCACATCCCATCCTTCTTCTGTACCAACACAATCGGGTTCCCACAGGGTGATGAACTTGGTTGGATGTGACCTTTCTGCAACAGCTCCTGAATCTGCCTCTTGATTTCAATGTTCTCTAGAATAGAGTGACGATAGATCGGTCCATTGGGTAGCGGTGCACCTGGGGTCAAATCAATTGGGTGCTTGAACTGACAGTGCAGAGGAACCCCTATGGGTGAGGTGAAGATGTCCACGTACTCCTCCACAACCTTATCCATTTATTGTTTTCATGCAGAGGAGCCCTGTCTGGAGGTCGTGGCCACAATCTTCTTCTTGCCTTGGGGGCGGATCATCAGGAAAACGAATTTCCTAGTTTGGGAAACGAGCTTACTACATTGTTTTGCAGTAACTAAAGAGATAGCGGCAGGAGGTGGTACCTCAGGTATCCTGTACAACTTATTTCCCAAAGTAACAATAACAGCGTGAGGTCGAGACTCATACACAGCTTGACGCTTCCACAAGTATGGTTGTCCTAATAATACATCAGAAACATCAATAGGAGCAACGTCACATAATACCTCATCTGTGAAGGGCTTGATGCTATAGGGAAGGTGGCACTGCTAGCTGACGCAGAGATCTCGTCCTTGGTGAAGCCACCCGATGGTGTATGGATGTAGGTGAGCTATGGTCGACAAGCCCAACTGCTTCACGGTGTCTGCTGAAATGAGGTTCTTTTGGCTCCCATTGTCAACAATGAACTATACCGGGGAACCCTTTACCCACATATGGGAGTGGAAGAGACGTTCCTCCTCCTTTGGATCTTCTGATTCCTCCTTCTAGATCTTCGTAGTGGAAACAGTGGCGTTAGGCTCCACATCAATAATATATTTCCCTTTTTCATTCCCCTTGTCATGTTTTGATTCAGAGTCATAGCATGCATCTGACTCAGAAGCCCTCATCTCGGCCACCAGCGACTGCTTGCCCCAACACTCACTTATGTTGTGAGTGGAGCTCTTATGGAACTCACACCACTTTCCCATGTCCTTCTTTGGCTTTGCAGTGTTGTTCTTTGCTTGTGGATTCGACAGGTTGTCTTGAGTCGCCATGCCTTGGCTCTATCCTTTTTTCTGCAGTTTGGGAGCACCTTTACCTTGATTTTGATTCGCAGATCCAAAGTCTCGCTTCTTCTGTTTGAATTTCTGCTCAATCTTGGTAGCATACCAGTATGTCGTACCGAGAAAGGAGATGTTGAGGAACTCCATTTCTTCCTGAATTTATTTGTGTAGACAACTGCGATACTTTAGCACCAGATGTTTCTCTAAATATTTGATACCCAACTTGGTGCACAGGGTATGGAATAGATTCGTCAGCTCATGCACATCTTGATCCCTTTGTTGTTGCAGCATGGTCCATTGTATGTACTTGTCCTCATAGCTCCCCATGCGATAGTATTGTCCCTGATGGTGTCTCAGAAAGAATTCCAAGTGGGTACGGCCAAGAACATAGAGTGTTCTGTCTCGTCCTTTTTCTCACAGTGGGTTTCCCACTAGTCCTTGATATGGGGGGCAGCTTTGAGGAGTGCAAAAATAATCTTCTCCCTATCGAGAAAGTCATGATCCAAGAAATATCCTTCTAATAGATTCAACCATTTATCTATGGCATCTGCATCTATTTGACCCTCAAATATGGGAATGTCAAAATTTACTTGTACCTTAAAAGGAGTCGCACCTCCAGAGTGGCTGCCGGATGCAGATGCGCCGTCGGTGGGCAGTCATTGAAGGATCTGGGCAAAGTTATCCATCATCACATTCCTTTGTTTTTCGAGGGCCTCTTCGAGCAATATTTTGATAGGATCTCTTGCTCCCTCATCTTTCTTTTCGTCCCCCATGGGCGTCCGTCAGGGTTTGCGAAGCTGATCTTGCAAAGGTTCTACCAGATCGAGCCTTAACTCCTTATACCCCGACCTCGTTGGGGACATGCAAAGAAAGATCAAGAAAAAACAGACCGCTCTGATACCACTGATCCATATTTATGCAGGAATGCAACAGACTAAACATATAACCATAAATACAAATATGCAGTGGAAATAACACTTCATTTCATTAATATCGAAGAACTAAAATTTTCTTACAGACAGAATGGAAATAAAACTAGCTAGGGCGCTGGTAGCTATCTCTGAACTGTGTTAAAATAAGGCTCGAGGGCCTATTTATTATTTAGAAACAATGGGAAATCCTAAACAGCCAAAACCGTAACCCTAGGAGATGAAACGCAAAAACTATGGGCCCCGTTTGGGTAAATTGGTGTTTCAACTTCCTGGAGACGTAACTTTGGCATACGATCTTTGTTTGACGCGTACCATACCTCGTTAGAAATATATATCTAAGTACTACAAATTTTTAGGGAGGAACATTGGTCCATGGACCCATGTTGCTTCCCGCTTTCCCAAAAAACGTCGTTTAGGGCCTCAAAACGGCTCCAGAAGTTCAGGACTCGAAAACTGCTAAAAATAGTAAGTTGTGCCGAAACTAAAAAAAAATGAAAGAGACAATGGTGGGGCCCCAAGTGGAATAGGCGGGTGACCACCAATATCCACCTGGATCAATGTGCCAGCCCATCTGCGCTGAGAGAGCAAGGATGGTCCTTATGGAAGAATACCGTGCGACAAGTGAAAATGTTTCTTCATAATTAGTCCCCTTGATCTGTGAGAAGCCTCAGGAAACAAATCTTGCCTTATAATTCTCAACGCTCCCATCAGCAGCTTGCTTTACCTTGTAGATCCATCTTGATCCTACAACTGATTTTCCCACCGGCCTTGGAACAATCTCCCAAGCACTGTTTCTGACAATGGAGTCATACTCCTCCACCATGGCATCTACCCATGTGGGCTCTTGGACTTCTTCTTAAAAAGAAGATGGCTTTGTCACGATACACTTCCTCATAGGAGCCATGTATCCAGTAAATCGGTCAGGTGACTGTCTCTGTCTGCGCTATGATGTAGGGACTCCTACATTCTGTGCCGCATCAGGCTTCAGTCTCTCAGCTTCTGTGGTCCGCTTTCTTCCTTGTCTGATGTTTGGTTCTGCATGAGTGGACTCGTCCACTCCATGAATCTCCTCTTGTGGTTGATCCACATCCGAAGGCTCATCTTTCGGAACAAGCAGTTCCTTCACTACATGCAAGTCTAGCTCCCTCTCAAGCATAGCTTGTGCAGCACCCACGATCGTTCTGTTCTTCCTCTCAGTGACCCCATTCTATTGTGGGTTATGAGGTGATATGAGTTCTCTTCGAATTCCTTCTTTTCTACAGAAATATTTGAATTTTCCCGAGATATATTCACCACCATTATCGCTCCGTAGAGCTTTCACTTGCTTCCCCCACTCCATCTCCACCAATGCTTTAAACTCACAGAAATTTGAGAATGTTTCTCTCTTCTTCTGCATGAAGAAGATCCAGCATCTACGAGAATAGTCATCAACAAATATAACATAATACCTGTTTTTTGCTGTTGAAACAACCGATAAAGGTCCACACACGTCTATGTGAATTCTCTCGAGGATCACCGAAGCACGGTTATCCTTCTCATGAAAGGTGGTCTTCACAAACTTACCCATAGTACATCCCTTCGACTGATCTGACTGTGCAAGAGTACCCTTGGGAAGTCCAGTAGAAATCTGCTGCAAAATATTCAAAGCACCATGGTGAAGATGGCCCAATCTCCTATGCCATAATTCGCCCTCATCCCGGCTCACCACTTCTTCTGCTTTGCCCACTATTGGAGTGCATCCATCTACCTCCAGCTTGTAGAGATTCTTAACTCAAATCCCTATCTTCTTGGTTTGACCCATTGTTTTATGTCGAAGGAAGGCTTTTCCCTCACTGAAAACAACATCATAACCTTTGTCTTCCAAGATTGCGACTGAGACCAAGTTCTTCTTCAGACCTGGAACATGCATGACATCTTTCAACAAGAATGGATTATCAGAATCCCTCTCAAAGGTAATGGTTCGAATGCCAGTCACACTACATCAACCATCGTCGCCCATCTCTATATGCATTTGAAGGTCCTTCTCCTCCAAGTCACTAAAAAAATCCTTGTCTCTTGTCATATGGAAAGATGCACCACTATCAAGATACCACACTGATCCCATATAGCTTGAAACCAAGCATGTGTTCAAAGAGAAATCAAGTTCAAATTGTGAGGTTAAGGCCTCTCTAGCTGCAGCCTTCTTGTTCTTCTTCTTCTATGGACAGTCAGTGGTGAAATGCCCATGTTCGTGACAGTGGAAACACTTCACCTTAGACAAATCCTGCTTCTTGCCTTTAGCATCGGATTTTGAAGAAAATTTCTTCCCCTTCCCTTTCATTGATTTGGAAGCCAAAGCGAAATTCTCTTCATCTTCATTCCTCGATGAAGAGCAATCCCTGGTACCCCGCCTTATCTACTCCTGGACAACATCCGACCAAAGTCGCTCCCATCCCGGCAGTTTCTCCCGTCCATTGACAGAGTATTCGTAGCTATGCCAACTCTTTAGAAGCCCAAGGAGAGCCAAGCTTACCATGTCTTCATCATCAACAGTAATCCCCACACTCCACAGTCCATCCCTACAGTGGACAAACTTTGTGAGATATTTTAGAATACTGTCGCCCTTCTCCATTTTTATTTTTCTGAGCTTATCTTTCAGTGCCAACTTCCTCTTGCCGGTGCTGCTTTGGAAAAAATCCGTCAAAGCCTTCCACCTTGCAAATGGAGTGTCTTTCCCATGAATTCTAGACACAATATGGTCCTTCACACCTTCCAATAGAATTCTTCTCTTCTTTGCTATCTTCTTTTGCCATGCATCAAGTAATTCAACATCGCTAGATCCCGACTTAGGAACATTGCTATCGATGAACTCCTTCAGTCCATTATCCTCCAGCACCGCCTCCATCCTATCCTTCCAGGATATGTAATTCGAGCTCACATCAAGAGCATACTCCAATCGCAATCCATTGAAAGACATTTCAATGTATACTCAACTTCTGCACCAAGAATTTTCTGTAGAAAATTCGAATTGTCCACCAACACAAACTCAACAATTCTTCACAATTGCAATCTTCAAGAATCAACACTGCTCAGATACCATGTATAAATTATATACAAGATGCATGTATATATCCAGATTCTCCTGATCTAAAAATATTTTATCTTCTTGCTAAATATAGAATCCTTCCACTGTTAATATTTTGTGGAAATTAAAATCAATTGCAAACACATGAAGCAATAAAAACAATCGCACATAACACAGTTTTTTAACAAGAAATCCTGAAGCTGAAAACCCCAACTATCATATATTATGTATCATGGAGATCATGTAACAATCTCATGCAAAGCTTAGTACATCAAGATCTCAGTACAATGTAGATTCATTACACACTGTCATGCAAAAATTTTCATCTCTATGCACCAATTTCTTGCCTCCTGACAACCTGCCTCCACTGCACAATACCTACTGAGGAATAGCTCTGAATGAATTTGAATTACGTTGCCTTGACTATGCAATCCTCATTGGAAACTCCAATGTTTGTGTGAAGCAGTCAATGCATCACTATAGTCACAACAGATAGTCCATCTTTCCCTTTCACCTATCTCTCCACTGATTCTCCACTGGAACTTCCATGCACTGTAGTTAACTGATGTGTTGTTCAGTTGATTAATGAGTTATTATTTGTGAATTAATTAACTAATTAATTCACTCCACTCTCACTAGTGTATCATTTAGTTAGACTAGATACAACTAGCTCAACTCAGTTTAACTCCAATAACTGAGTTAAACTGAATAACAACTCCATGAACTACTCTTCCAACTCTGTCATAACTTTGCCACTTCACTTCTAACTAAGTACTCCATGCATGAACCACCAGTAAACCCTAGGAATTGTGTAATTCCTTCAGCCCACTGATTTTCCAAATCTGTGCACTGAAATTAAGTGCTCGAAGAGAATAAGTTGTTGTTTATTGTCGGATTATTATTAAGAGCTAATAATAATCGACACTTCTATTTTTAGATCGAATATATATAAATATACTTCGCCCAATATTCTAAAAATATAATTTCATCTATTTTTCCAACTTAACCAACCATCGACAAATAGCATTTTACAACTTCTAAAATATGATCACCATGTCTAAAAATAGACTTGCGCCAAAAATAGCCTACGAGCCCACTTAGTGAAGGCGACTCTTTTCATTAAGCTCATCATCTTGTTGAATCTCAACAATGAGAGCTATGTGACATTCATGCATCTTATACTCACAAAGGAATTCGGCATGAGATATAAAGGTATTAGAGTTTATATTAAGTGAGCGAAATAAATTTCTGAGTACCTTATTATTCTAGGAGCGTTATAAGGGTGGGTGGATATGCTATATTTAATTGTGGTTGAAAAGAAGTTGGACCATTAATATAGAGATTTATTTGCTATCAAATTGCGGAGAGTTTAATTGAGATTAATATAAAAGAGTGTACGTGAATCTCTTTGATGAAATCAACTCCCTATTATTGACATTTTGGGATTTCACAATAAACATTATATATTTACTTTCACACGACTTGAAATATTGCCATAATAGAATTTATAAAATATGCAACTAAAGAAGAATGGTTAATCTAACAAGTCACTGAAGATGTATTGTTAGGGAGGTTCCCTTCTTGAATCACATACCCTATTTCTCTTCATATCAACAACCGCATAGAACCTTTGTTAAAAAAAAAACACCTTAATCATTTGTAGGTTATTGAACCTCATCCCCATATACTTCATGCGGAATATTGAGAAAATTTCAACCACATTGAAAAAAATTCTTTAGATGACACTTGGATAGGTATCAAAACTACATAATCCACAACAAATTATTAGTGATGGGCATGTAAGTATCACTAAAATGGACCTATAATTTAAGAAAAATACATCACTAATTACTTCGTAAATTCTAGATGTAACATCATGATGCATTTCTTAAGTCGATTTAAATACCTACACATTAATTTACAATATTGAAGTTAATTTTTTCTTAATCCAATGAATTCATACTTTATACTTTTGATTATTAAAAATAAATTTAAAATTTAAATCATTATTGTAAAAACATATGAGTAATAAATATTTATCGACTAGCATTAATGGTTGTTGATTTTCAATATAATTGAGGGTAATAATAAATATATTATGAACACCTTTTACTCTACGTTTAGATGAAATGGTTTAATAAACATATATATATATATATACAAAATTATAATTTATACTCAAAATATAGCTAGAAATAATGCTAGCACTCCTCATGTAGAGGGAAAACCAAATTGATATTCTACATAAATATCAATATACCAATAGAATTATACCTTTTGGTGTAGAGTGCTCTCATCCAATCCCTTGCCCCTTGTCTTCCCTTGGCTTAATCACAAACTAGGCTCATTCGTGAAGCATGCACTACAAGGAAAAGACTTTCTAGAGGAGGTTATAACAAAGATTTTTAGTGTTATAAAATTGAAATAAATTGTCAAAAAATCATCGGCTAAAACATTCATTTGTGGGAACAGATATTTTAACGGAGCTTATAATAAACTTCATCAGAACATAAAAAATATGAGCGGTCGCATGTTTTACAAGATGTTTTTTTTCAGTGTGCTTTATGGAATAAGAAGCCTTGATGTGTTACTTATAGAAACACACCACGATATATTTGCAATACCTGTGCTTTCTCTTAAACATGCAACACCGATACGTCCTGTTTGTATAAATTCACCAGTGCGTTTTCTATCTAAGGGTACTGATGTTGTTAATTTTAATAGTCCACCAGGAATGGAAATAATATTTTGTAGAACCAGGTGGTGTTAGTTCTATGAAATCACTGGTGCATTAATATTTACAATGCACCACTGAATTAATTAAAAACAATACCGGTGCTTGAAGACCTGAAATCCATGGTGCTGTTGTTTTCCAAAAAGGCACTGAATATGCTAAAATATGATGTCACGATGCTTTTATTTCAAATAAAGAACCGATGCATTTTTATGTTATGGGCACACCGGTGTTTTTGTATGATATATTCTCCTTTTTGGAGACATTGACTTGTGATAGTGCCATTATTGTAATTTTTCAAATTTGTTGTTCATTGAAAAATTGAAATATATCTTATAACAATATTCATATAAAATAAATATTTTATTAGTGCATCTTTATATGATGATTGGATTAATTTGGTATCTTATCATATTTCACATCTCTTCATTATAATATTTAATCATTCATATATTTAATAACTGGTGTAACATTTCACAGCGACATTGGATAACTCAATAGAATAAATTAAAATGTATTTTATTATATATCAATAAGAGGTTTTTTTTCATACAAAATTGGATTATTATTGGTAACCCCTTGCATTTCAATTGGGACAGTATGTCCATGATTACATTAAACAAAATGTCTGATTTTAACAGACAAATATTTCAAAAAATACAAAAAGTTGCATTGATATCTAAATAGATCATAATACTTCGTTGGAACTGTTGTCAATGCTCCAGCTACTTCCATGACTTGGGTTATTTGAAGGAATTTTTGTTTATTGCATCGATTGTTTTGATCTCCTTGATCTTCTTCCATATGCAAACATAAAAATAAAGGGTAATGAGTGTATCTACATTGGTGAGAGTAATGAAAATTGAAATAAATAATATACATCAATGTAAATTAAAAATCAATGTACCATAGCAAGAAGTGACTTGTGAATTATATACATGCTTTCAAAACCAAATATCATTCCTTATTTCAGAAACCTTTTTGTTGCTATAGTTCCATACTTTGTTTCCTATAAGTTTTATACCGCATAATAAATCATATATTTAATATAAAGGATTTTTTTTTGTTCTATTAATTATAAACTTAGATAAGTGAAACAACATAGGTACTTACAAATTGAACAACTAATTTTTGAGATGCTAACATATACTCACCACTAGGGGAATTTTGAGGTATAAAATGGGCCCTGTAAGGAAATTATAAAATAAAAGTGGAAATAATAAAATAATATTTGATTACATCATCAAATTTTAGAGGGAAAAAAAAAAACTTTTTCAACTTGTACTTTCAACTTATCTCCCAAATGTTTTACTAAATTTTGAGCAGGAGTACTCGTTGGATTGAAAATTTAATTCCTCATCTAAGGAGTACCCATTTTGCATAATTTCGATGGACCCTGCTACACAAAAAATGAGAAATACATGGAAAAATGTGATTACAATCACGTTTTTCATGCATTTCTCATTTTTCGTGTAGAAGGATCCATCGAAAGTATGCAACATGGGTACTCCTTGGATGAGGAATTAAGTTTTGCATCCAACAATTACTCCCGCTCGAAATTTAAGTAAAAACTTTGGGAGATAAGTTGAAAATATGAATTGAAAAAGTAGTTTTATTATTTCATTATTTTTTAATCCTTTTACCCTTTTACTTAAAAAATGGTGAATCGTCCCCCATGGTTGACATCATCATCTTGAATCCTAATGGTTCTTATAATTTTATTTTAGTTGTAGAGTTTTCTTAGGAGGCCCATTTTAGACCTCAAAATTCCCCTAATGAATCGATATTTAATCAAATTTTAATCATTTATTACGATGGATCTTCTTTGTATGTTAGCACCTATTTGAATAAATTCAAGGATGGTTATTTTAAAACGACTTAAACTATACAAAAATGAAACCTTGATTTGTTATAAGGAAATATTAACAATTACTCACAAACTTCCAAATCAACCCTTTTATTCCTTGTCGTCCTGTTTTAAGTACTGAATTAGTTCCATCTTGATTTCTTTTCTACAATTAATTAATTGAAAAATAATATTTAATGATAAATTATTTTCTTATATATTTACAAAGTTAATCATGATTACATATATCTGAAACACATTGTTGTTGAGATGGCTCCTCGTGTGATGAAATTATGTCCCATTTCTTTTACTATCTCCTTATACACTTTTTTTGACCTTCCTACCGGTATCTTTCCCATATCAACGCTTTGATCATTTCATATTTTCATAATCTTGGTGAAAAAATTAATAAAATATTTTTATAATGATATATGAAAACTAAATATAACAAAATTGATATTAATAAATTAATTATTTGTAGTAATATATACATATAATTCTATAAAATCATTTTATACAGTTTGAAATATTACCTTTTGAATGATTCTTTTTTGTTGTTATATATTTTTTCTTTTGCATGTTTGACATGTCTCATTGACCATTATGGAAAGGATTGTTGTAGTTTAGATATAATCTAGTTCTTAGAATCATTGGATTGATTTTTGTATTTTAAGTGGAAAGTAAGTCTATACGTTCATTCCACTAGATCCTTCATATTTCTATAAAAAATCCCCCCCCCCTTCAATAACCTCCAGCACCACTCCAGATAATATAAGGACCAATTCATCAGCGTTTACATGTTCCATAAATTTTCTTTTCTTAGAACGACATTGATATTTTCCTTTGTTGTTGTTCCCTACAGAACATTAAACATATATGAATTAAATTATTGTTTGAAGCATGTTATCTAACATTATTGAGTATATTATTAATGAAAATTCAATATATATATATATATATATAATTTTTTCATTCACCTTATTCATCATTTTTCAAATTTTCTATTGCTCTTCCGCACTTAGATTAGAAGTAATCTTATCAACCTTATTCATTTTCACACTCTACATGACACACACCAACCAATACATATTAGTTAAAACTACATATAGTTCAAACATATTAATTTTTTAAATAAGTTACAAAGAACTTGCCTTCTGTAATTTTTTTGATGTGTTTTCATTTTTTCAATTGGTATTTTTGTTACTTGGGACCTTATGAGACATTTTTTATCAATATCCAACTTGTACCATTCAATTCATAAGACATTATATATATTTTACAAATAAATGAAATATTTTTTAGCAAAAAAAAACTCTAGTAACCGGTATGCTTATCTAGATAAATGCATTGATGTGTTTATAACATTAAACACACTCGACATTTAACTGTACAACATTGTCATGGAATTTATTTATTTAAATTAAGATGGTGTCATTTTTAAGGCTAAACAAACCACATTAATTTAATGGTTCTATAAGGAACAAGCACATTGGTGCGTTATATTACACCAAGAACAACGATGAACATACTTGATAGAATCGAAAGTGTTATCATATACCGATGTGTTGTATTAGTCTCATAGCCCTGGTGTGTTATATTAGAGATGGAACATAGTGAAACATATGATTGTTTTTTTTTAATGTAGACAGTTAAATGTGAAATTTATAAGACTAAATGCAACAGAATCATTTAGCAATGCTATTAGGAATCAACACATTGGTGTGTTATATTACATCGAGAGCGATGATGAACATAATTAACATAATCAAAAGTGTTATAATATTCCAATGCATTTTGTTTCTCAAGTAGCCCCCGTGCATTATATTACGTAGGGTGTGTCACGAAACATATAGTTGTTTTTAAAATAATCATAGAAGGTTGACGGTTAGATTTGTAAGGCTCAACACATTGCAATGATTTAATGGTGCTATTAGGAACATGTGAGAAAGTTCCTGATATTATAATAGAAGTAACAATCAACAAAGCAAACATAATCAAAAGTGTTATAATTTATCGATGTGTTGTATTACTTAAGCAGCATAGGTGTGTTATGTTATAGATGGTGCACTATGCAGCATATAGTTGTTATAAAAAAAAATAGAAAGGGACAACAAGATTTGGATATAACTTAATAGGTGATTCCATTATTGTATATGTCAAAAAATATGTATATAGTAAGTACACAAAGCCATTAAATCTAAAATTCTGAAATTGAAAAACTCTAAGTGTGAAGTGGTAGAGAAAGTCAAAACGTAATGTGAAATTTTATAGGAAGAAGCAAGGGTTTAAGGTAAGTATTGATCTTTTTTTTTTTTTCTAAATTTTGATTAAAATTAAATAGGAACAAAGATCAAAAAAAAATTACTAGTAAAATATATAGTAATTTTTTTATTATAGAGGGTTTTTAAATTGTTTTTTTTCTAAATTGTGAAAAACTCTAATAGAAATTGTAAAATATCTTACAATAAAATTTAATATTCTTGCTATCCATGGTTTTGAGTGAATCACCATATATTTCAGCTCCTGACCTTATGATGAATCTAAAATATTTTATATCTCAGATGTGATCTTATCTTGCAAATGATATCTCTACCAATTAAACCATAATAGAAATGGTAAATTTTTTTATTAGTAAAATAAACAGTAAAATCTAAAACTTACAATGTAGGTTTTTGAGTCACCATACCTTTTAGCTTTTGATTTTTGAATAGTTTTGTTCCTCCAAATTATTCTACCATTGCTGCATAGTGCTCCTAGTAAATTTCTCTTGCAAATCATTCCCTTGAAATTTTGGGTAAAATAATGAAATGGTGAAGAAATTTTTATTATTTAAAATAACTTCTGAAATCACATTTAAAAGAATCAATTGTCGCTCATTTTTGAATTTTAAAAAATGAAAAAAAATCACACCTTTTTTTATTCAATTCATTTTCACATCGGTGCATTTGATAGTCAAGTGCACTCATGCGTTTATATAAAAAGCACACTGACATTTATGGGGTTCCATAAATTTTCAACACACCAACATGATTCAATTATTTTTAGTTTTTGAAAGTTTGAAACAGTGATTTTTTTTTTAATGCAATGGTGCGGTCTATATTTAAAAGAGCACTGAGATGTTTGAATTCATTTTATTTTCTAAATTTGGGAAACAATTGCATACCAATGTTTTTTTTTTTTTTTTTTAAATTATCTGTGTGTTTTTATGTAAAAGAGCACCGATATGATAACTTTTTTTTTGAATGATGGAAACCGATGTGGGTACTATTTAAATGCCCCAATGCTCTTATTATTTAAATGGAATGGTGCAATTTATTTAGATTTGTGCACCTCTGTGGTTTAAAAGTTATCTGAAATGTTATTTTCACATAAAATGTCATATTAATATCAAATTATCCTTTAGGACGCATCCACATGAATTATAGGAGTTCATAGTAAAAATTTCCCTCTTAAAGTAGCTTTGTTCTTAAAAAATGGTTTCAAAACTATATTGAAATTGAAATTGGGGTTATATGGTTCTCTGTATTAATTTTAGATATTCACACAAAAAATTATTTCTTATTTTTCTCAAATACATGGACAAAATCACAATAATATCAAATGACAGTTGAAATTTCAGATCATTCCATAGGGATGATCAAAGTCCTTCATGGAGTTATCCTTTTCCATCTCAAGTACATTCATATTTTATTCATATTTTGATTATCTAATTGAATTTATTTTTTTAATCGATGTCAATTTGAATAAAAACGTATGCAAATTGTTTGCATGAGTCAGATTCATAATCAAGTTCGGATGCAAAAATATTCCTTCATTTAAAAAATTCCAGAAGCTCTTATTAGGGGCAACATATCGCAAATATATGGTAGATAAAAATGGACATCCTCTTCAACTTGCCAATTGGAAAATGTCATTTTCTAGACATAATCCTAGAGAAACGATGGTAATAATTATTTGGTATACATAAATCTAAACAAACCAATTGCATATATGTGCTTACTAAAATCATTGATATTATACTAAGTACATTCAATATTTTGAAATTTAGATTCTAGTGATGATGAGCGACCCACCTACCATCTTCCGGTGCTCCCCACTTGAACGTCAAATAGAGAGAAGGTTGCATTTATAGAAATACTTAGAGAGGAAGAATACAAATAATGGTTGAATCAACCACGTATTCAATTCCCACTATGTTCATATTCACCAATTAGGAATGAAAACAATAATAGTATTTATTCATCACAAGTTGGAAATGGATGCAAGCAAATGGAGGTTGATACGGATGATTGCATATGTGATACAACTACCATGGAGGAAATGTTGTTAGATACATTCCAGAAAGATGAGCTAGGGGACGATGCTCATATCATTAATACCTTATTCGAAAGCCTGAAATCTGCTTCCACCACCCCTCTCTTTGGACCTGGCAGCAAGTCAAATTCTACTCAGTTGGGGACAATGGTGTTTTTGTACAGTGTGTGTAATATTCCCAAATGGGGAATCCAACAATACAATGCAAAAAGATAGGAAAATAATGCAGATCATATTTTAAATAGTAAGAGGCCATTAAGGAGACCCTTAATTTGTTATTACAGCAGTAAAACATGTTTAAGAAATGGCCCATAAGATGCATAATAAGAAAATCAAGTCTCCAATGAAGAAAATCCCTCAATATGAGGTGCTGCAACCATATAGAAAAGTCAGAAACCCCTTGCAGCGTTATTTTATTGCCTCTACAATAGAATTATATTATACATCAGATATAGGGGTTCGATGTGCATAAAATTTTATATCTAAATCAGATCCATACACTATACTAGCTCCTCTAAAGAACCCCCTTGGGGTTTCCAGCAAAACACCAAGTACAAGATGTAGATCTGAGATCTAAGACTACAGATCTACTGAAAATTACAGATATGGAAAGTGTGGCTGAATTTATATAGGCAATAAAATATCCTCCTCCAATATATCTCCAAAGTGAAGGGCATATCCCCAAAACATAGAAAATCCCTCTCCAAATGGTGTGTTGAAGCACCCTGCAACTGCACCTACAGAAATAACACAAATCTAGATCTATAATGCGCTGTAGGGATCAAAATATGGTTGTCCTGATGCTAAGATATGAAAATGAAGCTCAATTATTTCAATATTGTCCTCCAAATAAAGTAGAAACCTCCTCCATGGAAAAGGAGCACTGAAATGGCCTAGATCCAAAAGATCTAGTCTCCACTTGCTGCAGCTTGCAAAAAAAATCAAACCCTCAATAGGATCTAAAGTGTAGTTGAAAGAAGAAGCTTGGCCATAAGCCAGATAGTGGACAATGCAATACAAACTCTCCCAAGAGCTACTCAATGGGAAGAGGTGGGATTCCCGATCAGGAACACCCAATGTTAAACAAAATTCAATCTCAACTAAACAACAAAAGAAAGGTATATGTCTAAACAAACCATATATTTAGAAAATATTATAAACATCAACAACCTTCTAATGTTTCCATCCCCTTCCTTTTATAAGACAAGAGCTTGCAAACCCTGAACCACATCGAATGATAATACTCCTTTCACACAAGGCATCTCCATCTAAAACTACGATGTACCTCATTGATGGCCACTCCTCCATAACAACGTTGTAGATTTGGTCAAAGTTGACCCAGTCCACATGTTTTAGCCCCTGTCCACACCTTAGGGTGATTTATTAAGCTTAACATATGATCCACTTTCACATGAGAAGTGGTTAAATTCACAATAAAGACTTTTATGGGTCTCCCTACCCACTTATTCACCTTTCTAAGTGATAATTTTCTTTTTTAATATTCCCATTATTTGTAGGCTAATTTAGGAATATTTCAGTCCTCCACTCAAAAATTTTGCTTGTCCTCAAGCAACTACAAGGATACTACAAAATCTCCAATGGATATGTCTCCTCCCAAGAATACAAGTTTTCCATTGGTGAATAAACCAAATAGATTTCATCATGAAGAAGTGGGAGATATATGCAAAGAGTTATATGATGTCCATTGGCCTCCTTAAGGCATGAGAGATTATAAATGTTGGGTGCTTTGACCACAATGAGAGACTCCAATATCCATGCTATCATCCAAACAAAGTGAGCCATCCTTGGTAGCTCACAGAAACAGTCACCAATCCCCTGCTTATGCAATGTGTAGGGGCTACATGGCTTAAAATGAGAGATAATATTGTTCAAATTACGTTGTCTCTCCCTCTATTTATGATAAATTTGGATTTTTTGATCTTGGGCTGCAAAAATATAGTCCTCGTGAAGGCAAAAGATACTTGGAATCTCATGATTCCACTCATTGGTTCAAGGGAGCCTTCTTGACCACTCCTTCATGCATATATTGAATAGAGTGTCATCACCATATGGGCTCCAAAAGAAACATGGACTAAGTTTAATATGACATACTGGATGGTGACAATAGTCCATCAAGTGAGACCAGCTTTGTTCTTCTTCTTGCTGTCTCCAAACATGATGTGATGAGTGGCCATCCAACCACTTGCTTGCTACCATAAGATTCTCAAAATCTTGAAAATAGTAGAGGATATTAGGTGTTGGCTGAATATGATCTAAGCAAAGCATGTCTTGCCCAAGATCCTCCATAAAGTGGCCATCCCCATCACTGAATGTAGTCCCAAAAGGACCATGAAATCCACCAATAGGTTTTCTCTCTTGTGGAGCAATGTGCTTCCATGTGTGGAAAAGGAGTGAAAATACATTCTTATCTCATAAATAATCATCAGGACATAATCTTTACCAGATATTTTAGACAAGCTGGTGAAGAAGTCCTTAGATGAGTCTTCCCCTCTCTCAATCTAAAGGGGAAGTGATTGAAAAAACCTTGCAAGGTGTTTTCTTTCCTCCTCATACATCAAACAAGCTACACCTCTCCTGATATGTTGGTGCACATCTTCTTTGAGATCCTTCCAATAGAATCCATTCATGATGGTGTAATAAGACTCAATGGAGTCTACATGTTCTGAAGAGAGTGCCTCATATGTTGCATGTAGAATCCCCTTCTTGAGCTTGGAGTCTCTAGTCAAGTAGATCTGATGATGGGGATAGATGACTCCATCAACCACTCTATACCTCCCATCTATCACTTTCCCATCAAGAACCTTACATGTGAAGAGGTTCTTGGAATATTCCACCAATAGTTGGGACTCCCAATATGGATCTAGCCTCCCCAACAATGACACTGCTGTAAAAATCTGAAATGAAGCTCCTATCATATCATAGTTCTCCTCTTTGACATGCCTAATGCCAAAGCCACATGTTTGAGTATTGCTACCCCCCCACCCCCATGTTGCCTCCTTTGCAGCTGATCTTGCTTAATACAAGATTGAATTACATGGAAGTTAACCTCCTATTGGATGGTATCTTTCTTCCAAAACTTCCATAGTTTTGCCCATTCATGTAAGAGTGTTAATGACCTCTTGTTATATTCATAAATCTCTCTCATTTGTGGGAGTATCATTTGCTGCTCCATGGCTATGGAGTGGCCATTTGACACCATGATCATGTCATTATATATTTATGAATCATCTTCCAGTGCAAATAGCTGAGTGGAAGATGGCAATGTCCATATCAGAAAATTACTTACCTCTCCTTGGAACCCATCAAAGGTTCTCAGCATTTTAGTACCTTCTCTCAAGGCTCCTTCCTTAGCCAAATATGTCAATGTTGTACCATGTTGAAAGATCTCATTATTCACCTTCCAATCAAGGGGTCTCCCTGGTGGAATGCCTCCATGCAAAGAGACATCAAAATCTGAAGTAAACTGTATAGATAAGTGGACTGATTTTTCCCTCCCTTCACTCCATAAATCCGTCTCCTTCTTATGTATATAAAACCTTTGAAATAAACAAGGGTGCATTCTCTTCATCATATGTTTTTTTTCCACCTTTTCCCCTCCTCTTTTCATCAATGAGTTACAGCCCATCATTATTGTCACAAGATGCTCCTTGGGAACCTTTTTCAAGGACGCAAAAGCTCCTCCACTTGAAAAAATAGCCTCATGCCCATCTCTAGGTGCTGATGGTTCTCCTCCAAAAGTGATAGCATTTTTACTTTCCTTATGCTCTTCCTCCTCATCAATATTTGAGAATACCTCATTAACAATGAGAGACCCTAGATCTTGGTCTTCCCTTGAAGGAGGAATCTCTATGTCTTCATTTTGAGAAGAAATATATTCATACAATGGGGATCTTTCCCTTGGCAAGGTATCACACAAGTTTTATCCCCTTCAATAGAAATCTGAAATGGAGTTGGTGTAATAGATCTTTCCAACCCATGCAAAGGTTTTGAATATTTATGTTGTGCTAGCTCAATCAAAGATGTTTCAGATTGTTTTACATCAAATATCTTCACTAATCTCTTACTGAATCTTTCATAAGTGGATATATTTGCATTTCTTAATGAAAAAAATTCAAATAACCACCAAGCATAAGCTTTACCTTTAAGATGTAGTGCTACTATCCTAAGGGCTTCCTTTGATGAAACTTGATGTAGATGTAAATATGAGTCTACTTGATCTATCCAGTCCTTGGCTATGCATGTGGAGGACCCATCAAAATTTGGCAGAAAGAATCTACCTCTTCTGCTTCTATTGTGACTATTGGGTCTTATTTCCTCCTTGAGTTGGAAAAACTCTTGGAAGTTCAAGTGCTCCTTGAATCTCCAAGATTGAGATTCATACTCCTGAAGATAATCACTCAAAGTTTCCTCCTTTGGTGCATATTATTCCTCCATCTCTCTTGTAGTAAATCTGGGCATAGTGTAACGTTGTAGATATGATTGTGTGGTTGAATGCTCACACACATAATATGAAGAACTGGGGCTTTCTTCATGTGCAAATATTCTTAAGGGATCTTCATGTCTTTCCTTCCTCGTTTCCATGATGTCTTTGTTAATTCCCTAAGTAGTTTGGAAAAGAATTTTTGCGAATTCCTTCCCTTTCATTCCTCCAGATAATGGTGTTTTACCCTTGTCTTATTTATCATTTGTATAGTAAAACCTTCTGTGGCTTCTTCTTAGATACCTATTTTCTCTTTCAGTCAAAGTCTCTCCTTATTTAGAAGACATACTTCTCTTAGAATGCACAGGCTGTGCCAAAATGATGCTCTGATACCATTGTAATATTCCCAAATGGGAAATGCAGTAATACAATGCAGGAAGATAGGAAAATAACACATATCATCTTAGATATACAAAAAGGCCAATATGGAGACATTTAATTTGTTATTACAGGAGAAAAACAGGTGTAAGAAATGGCCCATAAGATGCATAACAAGAAAAGAAAGCCTCCAATGAAAGAAATCCCTCAAAATGAGGTGCTGCAACCATATATAAAGACTGGAAAATCCTTACAACGTTATTTTATTGGATCTACAAAAGCTATAGATTACACATAAGATCTAGAGCAAACAAGTGTATTAAAATTTAGATGTATATCAGATCCATGCACTATACAAGCTCCTCTAAATAACCCCCTTGGGGTTTTCAGCAAAACACCAAGCACAAGTTGTAGATATGAGATCTAAGATTGCAGATATACTAAAAATTACAGATCTAGAAAGTGTGGTTGAACTGATATGAGCAATAGAATAGCCTCCTCCAACAAATCTCCCAAGTGAAGGGAAGATTCCCAACATATAAAAAAATAGCTCTCCAATGGTGTGTTAAACCACCCTGCAACTGCACCTATAGAAATAACGCAGATCTAGATCTATAATGAACTGTAGGGATCAAAAAGTGGTTGTCCTAATGCCAAGATCTGAAAATGATGCTCAAGCACTCCAATATTGTCATCCCTATGAAATGGAAACCTCCTCCACTAAAAAGGAGCACTGAAATGACCTAGATCTGGAAGATCTAGTCTCCACTTACTCCAGCTTGAAAAAACAACCAAAAACTCAACATGATCTATGCTGTAGTTGAAAGAGGAAGCTTGGACCTAAGCAAGATTGTAGAAAATGCAATACAAACCCTCCCAAGAGCTACTAAATAGGAAGAGGTGGGATTCCCGATCAAGAACACCCAATGCTAAACAACATTAAATCTCAGCTAAACAGCAAGACAAAGATATATGTCTAAATAGACCATATATTCAGAAAATATGATAAACATAAAAATTTGGCAGAAAGAATCTACCTCTTTTGCTTCTGTCGTGACTGCTGGGTCTTCTTTCCTCCTTGAGTTGGAAAAACTCTTGGAAGTTCAAGTGCTCCTTGAATCTCCAAGATTGAGATTCATACTCTTGAAGATAATCACTCAAAGTCTCCTCCTTCAGTGCATATTCTTCCTCCATCTCTCTTGCAGTAAATATAGGCATAGTGTAACGTTGTAGATATGATTGTGTGGTTGAATGATCACACACATAATATGAAGAACTGGGGCTTTCATCATGTGCAAATATTCTTGAGGGATCTTTATGTATTTCCCTCCTCATTTCCATGATGTCTTTGTTAATACCCTGAATAGTTTGGAAAATAAGTTTTGAGAACTCATTCCCTTTCATTCCTCCAGATAATGGCGTTTTACCATTGTCTTCTTTATCATTTGTATAATCAAATATTCTGTGGATTCTTCTTAGATACCTCTTTTCTCTGTCAGTCAGAGGCCCTCCTTCTTCAAAATACATGGTGCTCTTAGAATGCACAGGTTGTGCCAAGATGATGCTCTGATACCACTGTAATATTCCCAAATGGGGAATACAACAATACAATGCAGAAAGATAGGAAAATAACGCAGATCGTCTTTTAAACAGTAAGAGGCCAATTATTGAAAAATAAAATTAACTCTGAAGAATATATAAAACACACACAATAAACCAGAGACCAAATATTGGCAGAAAAGGCTTCAGCCTCACAGCTTCCTCACATATTTTCTCATTATTAAAAGAATGTAGTGTTACAATTAAATAGTTGAGGAGACAATGTCTCAAGATAGTACGTGCTATCTTGAACACCTTGTTGAGATAATTTCTCAACCAAGCACACACCAATATAGGAGCTACCTAAACTAACTCCTATCTTAGAGGAACAACCCAAACTAAAGAGTTAGGCATAAATTCCTAACTTTTAATATTTAATTTTTGGATTTATTATTGTTTTATGAGAGAGGCTAACATTCCCCCCTTCAATGGTAAATCCAAAATAAGAATGAGGAACCATCTTCCAAGTTCTCATGTTGATCCTCAAAAACATTGCCTGAAAAACCGCCAAAGCTGGATGCTGAAAAACTGCAATCTGAAGAGACCATGAGTCAGCTGCATGTCTGATTCATCTTTGAATTCCGCTTGACAACTCCATCACGTGGCAAGTTTCAAAAGGATCCATCTGTCCTTTGCGTGAAATCAACATCCTTTGTCCATTGACAAAATGTGTTGAATGCCCACTGGCTGATGATGTAAAAAACAACTCACTGTTGCTTTTGTTGTGTTGAAAACTGCTCATTGCTTCCTTGCTGTCGACTGGCCAATGGCGAATTTGTTGATGCCCATTGGATACGAAAGTTGCCCACTAGTTGCTTTTGCTGGTTTTTTTGAGACTTTCAGTCTGACAACCACCGTCAATTTCATTGACATTTTCCCCCCTTTGTCAGCTGAAAAGAGAGACACTTCTCTGGAAAGTATTCTTGAACTCCCCCCCTTCAGGTGTAGGAGTGTTGCACTGATGTACTCCCCTGTTCAACTGTATGAGAGTACCATCCTCTTTTCACTGTTGGCTGCACTATGTGTGATTGTATTCGGTTGTAGAACTGAGACAAACTTTTGACTGTGGGTGACCATTCCCAAGGATCAATCCATTCATAGTTGATTTTTAATATGGCTGATTGTTGTTGGTTGCGACATTTCTCTGATGAATGATTGGGCTTACCACAATGGCGACAAGGATGGAGATCAAGACACTGATCTTCCATATGACCGGTTCTTTGACAATGAGAACATGTCGGTTTGAATTCAACTTCAGGTTGCGTGCATTTCTATTTGTCTACAACTTTCTCAGAACTTGCTGAGGTGATTTGTTCGAGAAATCCTGCACTCACGAACTTAATTGGCTTGGAATAACCTGGGACATGCAATTTGTGTCATCGTTGAAATATCCTAAGCCTCATCGATTCTTGTTACTTTGAATTTCTTCCCATGGCTTGATGATTGGCCTGGAAGAAATTTCAACTGGAACAACTTCGACACTAGAAGTTGTTTGGATGAATGACTTAGAATCATATTTAGCTATATTCTTCAAAGACTCTAAAGCATCACTCTTCTCTTGCAACTAATTTTTTTGTAGTTGCGACTCTATTTGAAGAAACTCAATGGTTTCATTTGTTTGTTGTAGATGCCATGAAAGATCAGCAAGAGTTTCTTTGCTGATTTGCACCATGTCTTCATCACTTGAGATGATCAAATTGTGAAGAATTTTTAACAAATGAATGTGTTGCGCCATCTAAAATTTCTCTCTTGAATTCAAACTCTCTTTTCGTAGATGTCGTGCTTTGAACTATTTCACTTGAATGACAATCTTGCTTTCTATGTGGCTTGAATGAAACGCTCACTTGATTTGTTGCTTATTGCGCTTGCTTGGAACACTTGATAGAATTGTAGAATTTTTCTTGCTTGAACTCTTGTATCCACGCTCGCTTGATGACGATCGCTTTGTTTGAATGCTCACTTGACTTAATACTCACGCTTTCTTGCTTCAAAATTTGCTGGATCTCTTGCGTGGTGAAACTTGTTTCTCTTGTTTCAAGTTTACTGGAACTCAGGCTCGCTTGTTGTAGAGTTCAAATTGCTTGATTGGTGTTAGAGTTGAACGTGTTAGTTGCTTTGACGGTTTCTGCAATGAAAGTCACGTTGGCTCGCTTGATGGTTTGAACTTTGTACTGACTTGATGTAAATTGCTTGAATGAATACTTACACTCACTTGCAGGAGATGTGAATTTGTTGCTTGTTTTCTTTAGAGTTAAAACTCGTGCATTCACTTGATTTTGCTTAAAGAAAGGGTGTCGAACACTGTCGAAAATGCACCCAAAAACACTTAATTATTTTAACGACTCACTACAATGAATTCAATTTGACTAAATTTGACTCAATTCAAAACTTCGGTGCCAGTTTCAACCGAGAATGCACCCTTACAATTCAATGCAATTTGAGTTTGATTACAAGTTCAATAATGTTGATGTAGACTGTGCTCTGAAACGTTGAAGTTTACAGATTCATTAACTTGATTGTAGTGATGTAGACTTTGCTTTGAAATGCTAGATTTTGCAAGTACATGAACTTGATTGTATTAAGTGAATTTGCTTGTTGAAGTAGAATGTCGATGTTGAAAACTTTGATTATTTGTTGTAGTGACACAAATGCATGTGTTGAGGTTAATTATCCTTCCTTGTAGCTACTTTGTTACAGATGTTGTTCTTGTTTGTATTGAACTTTATGTATGTGTTAAATGAAATCATTTATGTGTCAAAACTAGACACAAATCAAAAGAAACAACATGAAGCATGCACCATTATCAACACATTTTTCGTGTACCTAAGATCCCCTTATTCAATTTTCGGCAGATCTAGGACACAATCACCACATAAAATATGTTATTTATTAAAATTTGGAGTACATAATCGTTCAGCTTCACAACATCTTCATGGAATCAAAGTTCCAGAACTTCTTGGAAAAAAATGTCTTCAAAAAATGACTCAACATCCTACAAAAATGAGCTTTCCTTAAAAAAGTGATCACTCCAAAGATTACAAAAAATTGAAACACTCCTTATTTCTCCAAATTACCAACAAAAAATTTCACCTTATCACTCCAGATTTACAAAGCTCACATCTTATCTCTCCATACATCCCATTAATAAATTTTATAAGTCATTTTTTCCTTATTCCTCCAAAAAGATTAATATCAATTTTTAAAAAATCACTTAGTAAAAAATTCACCTATAAATCCACCCTTATACCTCCCACTTGACCCACATAATTGAAAAAGTAAAACTACTTGTCCCCCATAACGTGGAAATTAAGCACTCCCAAAATTTATGTTTTTACATAAACCTATAAAAATCTATGCTTTTATATATACAATGTTAAATTTAATACTCCACTCACTTATCACTCCGAAAGATATATACGTTAACTTTATGATCACTCTCTTTTCAATATATATTTCAAGTTTTTAAACATGTTGAATAATCGCTTGCTTATGGCACTTTAAAAAATTGAAATAGTGTGTATGAAGTCATTTAAAAAGTGAAGCTCACCTTAAAAGATTCATAAAGCACATTTTAGTCCTCCACCGTGGCACTTTTTTTAACGCAAAGACTGGGTGTAATGTTGTCTCAAGATGGGCATGTCTGGCCAGTCAATCATGTGAGAAATGGTTTCTGCATAGCTACAACTACATCCATGAAAGTTGTCACTGTCACTTGATGATCTCAGAATGTTAGTGTGAATGTTCCTTAACAAAAAGAACATAGATCTACAATACCACTTGCAAATCCCTGTCACATGCAGATCATAGACTCACCAATCTGCTCTTCCCTGTGCATTTCTTTGCAACTCCATTTTTTTTTTGTTAATTAGATTGTCTTCTTCACACAGAATCTCTCCTTAAAAGTATAATTTCAACTGCGTTCTATCAGAATTGCTAGATAGTTGCTCCCCAAAAATTGTCAGCATAGAGGCAAACCCCCATCCACCAAATCTTTCAAGTGAATTTGATAGAAGAAAAACTCTCTGGCATGGTTTTTCTTCAATGTTTGTACATCATACATGAAAGAAGTGCTTGTATAGGAGGCCCTCACTACATATATATCACGAGATGTTATGAAAATTAGAATACCTGGTTCCATCGCATGTACATGGAGTACACGTTCTATTTTTTCCCTGTCATCCAAATCATCGAAAAAAAATCAAATTTTTTAACCTGTTTAGTCAAGATTGAAATAGAAGCAGAGATCATGGACACTTAGGAGACAAAAATCGATGGACTGCTTGAGCGTTTCACTATCCATTTGGCGGATTTCAACAAAAGCAGATTGACGAACAACGTCATTTAATGTGTTTCTTGAATTTTCGCGTTGGAGATGTTTTAAAACACAACGAATGTTGAACCGGGATCAGCTATGGCCATTTTTGGCCTTGGAACTATTGGCCAAGATTTCTCATGTGCCTTAGATCTTAACTCATGGCTAGAAAATTGGATTATATGCCATCGTGATCGAGACAAGATTTTGCTATCACAGACTATGATAATATTGCAATGGTTCGACCCTCAAAAAGGCCTCAATCTATTCAGAAAAAAAAACTCAAAATTTCTGTCAGACTCATCGTTGCTCTTAGCTTCCACAGTGACTCGTTTGTGCCTTTCACCATGCACTACAAGGGGTTTCGAGACTATTACACAGGGAACATGTTTATAATGCTATGTTAAGTTTATTTCTTTCTCGCATCCTTTGCTCCAGGGGACTGGAATTCATTCTATCCAATTCTTCGAAGGCCAAAATTCCACAATTTTGATGCACTCATAAGATTGAATGCTTCAAAAGGAATCTTTTTTTAGGTTCTCTTTGGAACAGACGCCTATCATAGGCTAGTGCAAAAAAATAACAAAAACCTTTGCTATATTTCAGATTATATTCCAGATGATGTTCCTATGCCAATAAAACCAAGAAAAAACCATAGAGGATTCACTGCTCCAGATAGAATCCAAAAATAGAGAGAAGAAATAAGAGGATGTTAACTACGTGGAATCTTTCATCATTCTTACAAGAGACACTACTCATTTCGAATCATTCAAATATCAACACACACAGGCCGCAGAACATGAGAACTTGTATTTAATTTATTTCCCCAACACTGTTCAAAACAGTGCCAATGTAAAAAAAAAGGAGTCTACATGACAGTCACATAACTTACATTAGATAAATTCACGATTGTTCTCCTCACGACTGTGCTTTTGATAAAACAACACTGCAATTTTTTCCTTCTTGCTGACAGCAACCGCTCACACTACAATATTCGTCTGGTCCATAGCTATGATACCACATATTGAAAAATCAAATTAACTTAGAAAAATACATAAAACACACACAATAAACCAGAGACCAAATATTGGCGGAAAAGGCTTCAGCCTCACAGCTTCCTCACATATTTTCTCATTATTAAAATAATGTAGTGTTACAATTAAATGGATGAGGAGACAATGTCTCAAGATAGTACGTGCTATCTTGAACACCTTGTTGAGATAATTTCTCAACCAAACACACACTAATATAGGAGCTACCTAAACTAACTCCTATTTTAGAGGAATAACCCAAACTAAAGAGTCAGGCATAAATTCCTAACTTTTAATATTTAATTATTTATTTTATTTTTGGATTTATTATTATTTTTATGAGATTGGATAACACCAATAAGGAGACCCTTCATTTGTTATTACAGCAGAAAAACATGCGTAATAAATGGCCCATAAGATGCATAACAAGAAAATCAAGTCTCCAATGAAGAAAATCCCTCAATATGAGGTGTTGCAACCATATATAAAAGGTGGAAAACCCTTACAGTGTTATTTTATTTCCTCTACAACAACAATAGATTATACATCAGATCTAGAGCTGCTATGTGCATAAAATGTTAGATCTAAATCAGATCCATGGACTATACAAGCTCCTCTAAAGAACCCTCTTGGGGTTTTAAGCAAAACACCAGGCAGAAGATGTAGATTTGAGATCTAAGAATGTAGATCTACTGAAAATTATAGATTTGGGAAGTGTGGCTGAAATAATATAGGCAATATAATATCCTCCTCCAATAGATATCCAAAGTGAATGCCAAATCCCCAACACTTAGAAAATCACTCTCCAAATGGTGTGCTGAACCACCCTGCAACTGCACCTATAGAAATAACGCAGATATAGATCTATACTGCACTTTAGGTATCAAAATATGGTTGTACTGATGCCAAGATTTGAAAATGAAGCTCAATGCCTTCAATATTGTCCTCCCAATGAAGTAGAAACCTCCTCCACTAAAAATGAGCACTGAAATGGCCTAGATATGAAAGATCTAATCTCCACTTGTTACAGCTTGCAAAAACAACCAAACCCTCAACAGGATCTATGGTGTAGTTAAAAGAAGATGCTTTGCCCTAAGCCAGATAGTGGAAAATGAAATACAAAATCTCCCAAGAGCTACTGAATGGGAAGAGGTGGGATTCCCGATCAGGAACACCCAATGCTAAACAACATTCAATCTCAACTAAACAGCAAGAGAAACATATATGTCTAAACAGACCATATATTCAAAAAATATGATAAACATCAACAACCTTCTAATTCTTCCATCCCCTTCCTTTTATAATGCAAGAGCTTGCAAACCCTAAACCACATCCAATGACAATACTCCTTTCACACAAGGCATCTCCATCTAAAACTGTGTTGTACCTCATTGATGGCCACTCCTCCATAACAACGTTGTAGATTTGGTCAAAGTTGACCCAGTCCACATGTTTTAGCCCCTGTCCACGCCTTAGGGTGCTTTATTAAGCTGAAAATATGACCCACTTTCACATGAGAAGTGGTTTTATTCATAATAAAGAGTTTTATGGGTCTCCCTGCCCACTTATTCACCTTTCTAAGTGATAATTTTTTTTTTAATATTCCCATTAGTTGTAGTCTAATTTAGGAATATTACAGTGTGAAAGAAAACTTTTGAATGTTGAATGTGTTGTGGCTCATTTTCATTTACCTTTCAAATATGTTTCAAAACACCAAAAAAAGCATATATGTTAGAAAATGTAAAATTTTGTGTGTCATAGAAGAATTTTTATTTATATGTTGGTACATTAGCATTACGTGATGAGATGTGAAGGTGGTTCGAATCGAGCTCATTCATGTGCGCAATAGTTCAAGAAATGGACTAATGGGCACATTCAGAACATTGGACATTGGACAGGGTCGATTCGGGCTCATTCGTCAGCTCAGGAGGGTTACACCATGGAACAAACGAATTAATTTCCCAAAGGCGAAAAAGGGGTACATTTCCCTTAAAAACTTAAGAGTCTCAGAGGAGGCATAAAAGAAAAAATGGATGGTCAAGATTGAAGCGCAGAGCTAAAGCAGAGAGAGGGATGACGAAGATGAAATCCCTAACCGCAAATCACAATTTTCAAAAGACAGGTTCGGGAGGTAAATAATAAAGTAGCCGAAGTGTGATGTGTGATTCCCAGTGGGACCAGACTGCATATAGCACACATCACTAGTTTTAACAGTTAAGGGCCAAGGTTTAATGCTATACTCGCCGAAGTGCGATGTGCGATGCGATGGGGCCCGATCACAAAATCTCAAATCACAAGTTTTAGAGGATAGCCGCGGGACGTAAGTGATGAATTCATTGAAGTTTGATGTGTGATGCTAGGTGGGACCCGATCGCATACCGCACTTCGCTAGTTTTAAAAGACAAGTGTTAAGGAAAAGTTAAAGGCAGTGAAGGGTGATGTGTGAGTGGATGCAATGTGGTTTCAACAGTGAACTCAAATTTTTTTCAGATTCGAAGGTAAGGCATTTCTCATGTTAAACCATGTCGAAGGAAGAAAATAATGTTATAACATAAAACCGGTGAAATGCCTTGGTAATGAGAAATAGGCAGAATGCAGCAGATAAACTCGGGAAAGTGACCCAACACATATCAAAGTTGAAGAGGCAGAGTCGGGTAACAGGTGATATAATTAGCATCATTTGAAGCACATGGGCATAGGCAAAGTCAAGCAAAAAATCATATAGTGGCACTGTTTGGAGCACGACAGCTAGGTCAAATTGGGCATTGAGGCATCGTTTCAAAGTTATGCATCCATTGCATCATCACCAGAAAGGCCACCTCGGCGCTTCGGGAGGATGAATTAGCAACAACAGATTAAATAAAACGAAAAAAATTTCCAATTTTAATTTTCTTTCTCAAGTATGATTCCATAAGTAATCTTAACAATTTAGGTAGTCGAATAGTTTCAAGAAGTTTAGTAGTTACGAACCACTGTGATGTATATAAGTAGATAGAAATAAAGAAAAGAGGGTTCCAAGTTTTGGACCTCTGGAAGACTGTTAGTTTATGACTGAATTCTCTTAGAAATTAATGAAAGAAGATCAAGTTTGCTACACCTGTTGATGTTGATATGTCTTTCCTGTTTCACTTTGTGGCTATTCCTCTTTGAATTAAGTGAAGTAATGTAGCAACCGGTCTTCTAATTGCATTTGTGAGTAAGAGTTAAATAACCTTAATTTGTGCTCCTTCACCTCATCTCTTCTCTCTTCATAAAATCCTTATAGAACTTTAAAGTGATATATTATGTGTTTACAACATATTATTTGAAGTTCTCTCTTCCTTCACGAATTTGCACTGAAACTTAAAAGTGGTAGATTCTTTGTTTTCAGCATATCATTTTGAGTTTCTCTTACAGTTCTTCTTTTCATTCCATTCAAAGATCAACATTTTATGGAATTGTGAAGGCTTTCATTATATCAAATTATCGAGGGTATTAAGTAACTGGATTCCAAGGGTGTTAGACAAAGCCATTTGAAATGGTAATTGTGACATAAATTTAAAAAATGTCTTAAACACTGATTCGTTACCACAGCCAAGGGATTGTTTCTTGAGATACAACAGAATGCATGTTTGTAAATCATATTGAGGTAATTTAGTTACATGATCAGTCAATTTCCTTATATTTTTTCACACAACCAAATTTTAAAATGGTCAATTTTATGAATGTTAAATATTGACATTGTACAATTATACTCCCCACCAACTACAAGATATTGAAAGAAAAGGTTCTTCCGAGTGATAATGTCTTGTCGGATAGCTACAAAGAGGAAAAGAGGTTTTTTAAAATGTTTGGTGTTGAGTACATATCATATCATGCATGTCCAATTGATTGTATTTCATATCAAAGGGAATATGCAGGAAAAGAGAGATGTCTGAAATATGGGAACGACATGTACCTTAATTCAAAAAGAATGGGTAAATTACATGGTCCTCCTCATCATATATTAAGGAACATGCCTATAATCACAAGGATTCAAATACTCTTTCGTTGAAAATAATTAACTATGTTCCAGGGATGGCATGCCTCATACAGAAGTGATTCAGGTGTAATGTGAATCCCAACATATTCAATAGCCATGAAGCATATAGAGGATATATGGCCTAAAAAATTCGAGGATGAAGTAAGATGTATAAAACTCAACATAGAAATCGATGGTGCCAAACCATATTCTCTCCAAAACACCAACTATTCTTATTGGCCTATAGTAGTGGGGTGAAAATGTGATGCTCGGTTACATTTTGTGAGAATTTCCCATGAAAAAATCATAATCATAATTTTCCGGACGAACAAATTTTTCTTTCAATTGAATTATTTAAATTTATTTGGCCAAACTATTATATGATTCTTCAACTAAAAAATTGGTCGTTTATATTAATATTGACCGTTTAACGGATTTTTTCCGGAGGTGAAGAAATCAACAATAATGTTTTTCGGCCAAACAAATTTTTTAGCTAAAAAAAAAAATCGGTCGAAAAAATGCTTAAATATATGACAGCCCTAAAGTCATTGCTGAATTTTCTGGGTTTTTCTAGCTCATTGGTTTGTATTCTTTCACATGCTAGAGAGGTTTATGCTATTTTGGGTCTCCTGCCGTATCGAGTTTTTTGGTTGGCCGTCGGATTTTCAAGGAAACCATGTATGTCCTTGTTTGTGCATGAATATGATTGGTTTTTTTTTGGATTTTTCAGAGCATATATTAATGTTTTTCTGGTTTTTTTTAGGATTGGTTGCACAACATGATTTCTTTCATCTCATCGTCAATAGAGGAATTCTTCCAGCCTCCTCGTCCAGACTAAACAACAACTAAAAGTCGGGAATGTTGACACACCTCCTCCACTTGATTTCAACTAGTAAGAGGACAAAAAATAATGTATATATGTATCACCGGTCTATTTTTTTTAAATTTTTCTACAATGATACAAAAATAATACATTTTATTATATTATTTTCAATACATTCATTGATATATATTTTTTTTAAATCCATCTCATAAATTATTATGTTAATTTCTTTCCAACGTTCGTAACTTAAAAGGTCTGCAATTCGTAACATAAAAGGTCTGACTATTTGGTACAGTAAATGGTAAATAATTCATAACTTAAATGGCCCACCTTCCTATCCACAAAAGAATTTCCCGGTTAGCACTCCATGACTTATCTTTATGTTATCAAAAAACGGTTTAGTTAGAAACACTAGCAACCATAAGATGCTTTCTATTTGTAGGAAGGTAGCAGCATCGTATGTTGAGTTGGAAAGGAACCAAAAATGCACATATCTCCTTCTCTATATTTCCGAGGCTTTAATAAATACTTCTAAAGTAACATTGGCTCTATCCCACTCGGGCCCTCCCCGCTCTCTTCTCGACATGGGGAATCGCGTACAACACCACATGAACCACTAGTGCATATGTTCCTTAACTATTGAAATCATGGAACAAAGCCTCTTAAGCCTCAAAATTCCCAACTCCATTTTTTCTATGAAGATTTCCACCCATCCTGTTCTGTCAAACCATGGAAGATCATGTAATTCAGACATGATCCAGCGTACTAACCTTGGAATTATTAGGAAATTTTGAATGGATAATTCATGCAACCTATGTTTCCATTTTTCCAAGGTTTCATTTGAATGCATTTCAAAATAAAAGATGCTCCACCAACTACACTCTCCATCCACCATGGGATTAACATAATCTTCTTTCCTGCTCTCTTCTTGGCATGGAGAATTATGGAAAATGAAAGGAATTATTATATCAAGATTATTAAGTTAGGGATAGTCTCAAGAATCATTTATTGAACTATTCGAGGAGTATGAATATCCATGGGAATTTTTTATATATACATTTCTTTTATATAAAGTGGAAGGAGATATTGAAAAAAGTTTGAAAATTAATTTTCCGATTAAAATTACTGAAGAAAACAGGAAAGGAAAGAAATGTGAAATGTAGAATATTACCATATGCACTAGAATGTTATATGATGTCAAAAAAATTCTCATATATGACAATAAACTCATTATAAGGCCAGGAATTATGGGAATCATCCTTTATAATAAGAATACAATATTCTAATTGAAATAGAAAAAAACATCATTATGCTCGTCATTGCAAGAGCTACTGTATCCTATTTGTTCAACAATCCAACCTAGCCAATAATGAAATAAATTATTAAGTTAAGAAATAATAAATTCACATATTATATAGGTAATTATCCAAAAAAAAGCTCAACAACTTATATATTTTCCATTCCCAGCTTTCGAAACATATTTGGATTGAAAGTGAGCCTACCTACCTCTATTAGATCCCTATATTACTAGTATAATCCACATTGTTGTTAGTGTATCCCCATTATTAGTATTTTTGTACCGATATAACTGATATTGTTATTGATACGCACTTAAATTATTTTTTTGTTAGATTCGTAGGATTATATTGTGACCTAGTGGACTCCCTATATATAGAAGGAGGCTTTCATTTGTATCATCCAAGAATGGTATGTAATGTAAAGGAGGTTTCCCCCTCGAAGTTTCTTATTTATAAGGCGTTGATCTCTCTTTTATTCTATTTTTTGAGTTGGTTTCTTAACATTTGGTAGCAGAGCTTTGGATTCTAGGGTTTCGCTGCTCCAAACAAGTCATCGTGGAATTTTCACTATAAATTTTTTGTATGAAGGTTCAAAAGATGAAATATTTATCACATAAAACCGAAAGCCTAAGGAACTTTTTGTAAAAATTTCAGATCTTGGTTCGCAATATTTGCATAGATATGAGCTGTGGAAGTTATGGTTTTTTTAGGCTCCCGAATTTCATCTCAAAGCGGTGACCATGGGAAAATCATCATAACTCTCTCTCTCTCTAAGCATTGGATAGGGATTCTGTAAAAAGTGGCTGAAATTAAACGGATTGTAGCTTCATTTATATCAATTTCAGAGCTGAAGGAGAAAAGAGTGACACATGGAACTCCATACAATCTTTCTCTACTAAACGAGTCCATAATTAGTTCATTGTGGGAGATTGGGAATAACTTTGCCAAAGCAAGTCAGAACTTTAGAATTGGAAATATGATTCAAAGGGCTATTATAGGACCTAATTTCAGATATTGAAGATCTAAAATCACAAAGATAATTCAGTTTCAATATCGATCTCCTCAAAAGCAAGAAAAAGGTGTGTATTTTTTTTCAAATTGCATAAGTTTTGTTTGGAAAATCATTTTGAAGTGATTCCAAGGGCATATTGAAGCACAAATATCAATATTGGGTTCTAAAATGCCACCTAAAAAGAATTCAATTTCCATTAAGCCTTCAGAAGGCTCTACTATGACTCATGAAGAGAAAGAAACACAACATGACATATCAAAATTACAAGAGAAAGTGCACCAAATTTCTCTCTCACAAAGAGCAAAAAAAAATGAAATGGAAGTTTTGAAGAAAGGCATGGATTCTAATATGGATGGTTTGAAGAATGGCATGGAAGCTAAGATGGATGGCATGGAAGCTAAGATGGATGACATGGAAGCTAAGATCGATGAAAAAATGAAAGACAACATTGAAGACATGAAGAATGATCTAAAAGAAGACATGGAAGGTTTGATGACATCATGATAAAAGAAATGATTCCTAATGGCAGAAATATAGTAGGGGAAACTCATGATGAGAACAAAATAATTTTTAATCATGATTTCATAAACTCTAATGTTGGATTGAAGACCCACCATATTCCAAAGTTTGATATGAGGAAGTTTGATGCCAAGGATCCCATAACATGGATACTATAAATGGAGCAATATTTTGATCTCAATAATGTGAAAACACACAAAAAGTACGCATTGCAACTTTATATTTAGAACAAAATACATTTTTATGGTATTGATGGCTTTTCTCCCATAAAAAAATTATCACTTGGTGAATTTTTATGGAGGAAATGATATGAGTATACAAAGAGCAACACCTTCTTTAGCCAATTGATAAATCTCAAACAAAAGCGTTAAGTGGTGGAGCACAATGAGGACTTCCAAAAATTGAATATAATGGTAGTTGATATTCCATAGGAAAACAGGATTGATGTATTCATATGGACTTTAAAGGATAAAATCCAACATGAGGTTTGAGTTTGGGAACCTGAGTCATGGGTGAAGGCATTCAAGTTGGCAAGAAAAATTGAATGTAAAATTATGGTGACAAGGAAGCCTACCACTGACATATATAAATATGGAAGTGTTTCTACTCCTATAATTCCATAACGTACAAGGTTGACACCACAACAATTGGAAGAAAAAAGAGTAAAATGGATTTTCTACAGTTGTGATAGAAAATACACTAAAGGTCATAAGTGTGCTAAGAAATTATTTTACATAGATTGTGAAGAGGACAAATAAAATGAACAAGAAACTTCAAAAGAAGAGGATATACACCAGGAACCAACCCTAGATAAAGAAGAAATGAGTCTGACAATGTCATGTAATGCATTGGTAGGAATTACCACTCCTCAAACTCTCAAGATAGAAGGACATATCAAGAAAAAAAAGGTTATAGTGACGATTGATTCGGGTAGTACCCATAATTTTATTCATTATAAGGTAGGTAAGGAATTGAATTGCTTCCTATACCCATCACCAGAATGTCAAGTGTTGGTTGCAAATGGAGGAACTATAAATTGCCCTGGAAAATTCCATAATATAAAGCTAGCCATGGGGGAATACGTATTGAATATTCCGATTCTTTCCATTCCAATGGGAGGTGATGATGTTGTACTAGGAGTACAATGGTTACAATATGTGGGGATGGTAGCTTTTAATTTTCAAGAAATTTTATTGAATTTTTTTCCGGAAGGAAATGAATTCAAATTACGACTATCACAAATAAGACGGGAAAGATAATAAGCTCTAATGTCACGAAAACGCTTCTGAAGAAAGAACAATGAGGTGTAATTTCACAACTATGCTCACTAGAAATTCCAACATCAAAATCCTCTATTTCTCCAGATCTCCAAAAAGCCATGGACAATCATTCCAAGGTGTTTGAAACTCCCAAAGGAATCCCACCTATTGATGATCATGATCATGCTATTCATTTTATTCCAAGAAGTGTTCCACCAAACATCAGGCCTTGCAGATATCTATGTCAAAAAGAGAAATATTGAACGTATGATTGCAGAAATGTTAGAGGCTGGTATAGTTCAACCTAGTCAAATTTCTTTCTCTACTCCAGTAGTATTGGTGCACAAGAAGGATGGATCATGGTGCATGTGTCCGGATTATAGGCAGCTTAATAAGATCACTATTAAAGATAAATTTCCCATTCCTGTGATTGATGAATTATTGGATGAATTACATGGAGAAATTTATTTTACCAAGTTGGATATTCATTCAGGATATCATCAGATTAGAATGAAGGCGAAGATATTCGAAAAAAGCATTTCAAACTCTTGAGGTCCATTATGAATTTTTGTTCATGCCTTTTGGCCTTACGATGAACCTTCTACATTTCAAGGTTGATGAATTCCATTTCAAACCCTTCATAGAAAATTTGTGCTAGTATTTTTTGATGATATACTAATCTAAAACATGTCTGGGAAGGATCGTGTTCAACATGTTGACAGGGTGCTCAAACTATTGGAGGAGAGAAAATTATATGCAAAAACATCCAAATGTTTATTTGGAGTACAAGAGGTGGAATATCCGAGTCATATTGTATCTCATGAGGGTGGTAAGGTAGACCCTAACAAAATTAAAACCGTAAAGGAATGGAAATTCCCCACAACCATAAAGCAGTTGCGAGGATTTCTCGGGTTAATAAGGTATTATCGCAATTTTGTTAAGAATTATGGAAGAATAGCGGCACCTCTAACAACATTATTGAAGAAAGATGCATTTTCATGGAATCCTGAAGCAACTAAGGCCTTTGAACATCTTAAAGAGGGAAATGTGCTAGCTCTGTCTTAGCTATGTGGGACTTACTACAAAAGCCTTTATTGTGGAATGTGATGCCTCAAAATGGAATTGGTGTTGTTTTACAATGTCCCAGAAGGAGACACATTTCTTTTGAAAGTAGATCTGAGGAAAGGTGTATTAGAAATTTATTTATGAGAAGAAATGTTGGCAATACTACATGCACTAAAGAAATGGTGACCTTACCTAATGGGAAGACACTTCAAGGTAAAAACTGATCATGATAGTCTTAAACACTTTTTGGAACAAAGACTATCTTCAGAAGAGCAGCAAGAATGGGTCACAAAGATGTTGGGTTATGACTGTGAAATCATCTACATAAAAGGGAAGCTAAATTTTTTTGTAGATGCACTCTCAAGAAAGGATGAAGAGGTGGAAGCATTGATTTGTGCCATTTATATTATCCAACAAGATTGTATAATCGAAGCAAGGGATGAATGGAAGAAGGACGAAGAAGTGTGGACACTCATTCAAAAGTTTCAGTAAGATCCTATTACATCTGATACATTTAGTTGGAAAAATGATTCCTTATGGTACAAAGATCGCTTATATATTTGTAAGAATTCCCAACTAAAACAGAAGATTCTCTTGGAATTACACACTTCTCCTTTAGGAGGACACTCGGGATTTTTAAAAACTTATCATAGGGTGAAGAAAGAGTTTTTTTGGGATGGCCTTAAATATCATATTCAAAATTTTGTGGCGGAATGTTTGGTTTGAAAGAAAAATAAAGTTGAGGCAATTAAAACCCCCTGTCTTCTACAACCTTTATCCATTCCAAGTCAAGGTTGGGAGGATATTTCAATGGATTTTATCACAGTTTTACCTAAGTCAGGAGGAAAGAGTGTCATCATGGTAGTAGTTGATAGAATTACCAAGTATGCACACTTTTGTGCATTATCTCATCCATTTAAAGCAAGTACATTTGCTACTGCATTTATGGAAACAATTCAAAAGCTACATGGAAACCCAATTATTATTGTAAGCGACAGAGATCAAATTTTTGCTGGAAATTTTTGGACGGAATTATTTTCTTATTTGGGTACTCAACTAGCTCATAGCTCAACTTATCATCCTCAATCTCATGGTCAAACTGAGATATTGAACAAATGTTTGGAAGGATATCTTCGTCATTTTGTATCTGATAAACAAACACAATGGGCCAAGTGGTTACCTCTGACTAAATGGTGGTATAACAATTCCTTCCATACTACAGCAAAAATGACCAAATTTATGGCACTTTACGGATATCATCCACCGTCCATCACATCATCTTTAAGAGAAAATTCTAAGGTTCAAGAAGTGGAAGATAACAACGAGCATAAAAAAAAAATTCTCTAATTACTAAAGGATAACCTAAATTTGGCAAAAATCGAATGAAATAACAGGCAGATCAACATCGCAGCGAGATAATTTTTGATGTAGGAGACTGGGTATTTTTATGGCTACAACCGTACAAAAAAATGTCACTCAAAAAAGCTAAGAAGGATAATAAATTATCGCCAAAGACTATGGCCCTTACAAGGTGTTGCAAAAGATTGGTACTATGGAATACAAATTGGAGCTTCCTGCTTCTTCGTGAGTGCATCCATTTTTCCATGTTTCATGCTTAAATAAGGTTATAAGTGAAAACTTCCATTACAAACAATATTTCTAGAAATTTATGAGGAAGGAAAAATCATATTGGAACCTAAAGCAGTCACGGAAACAAGAACTCAGCAGCTATGAAATCGTTCAATTTCAGAGTATCTCATCAAGTGGAAGAACTTACCCAATGAACATTCTACATGGGAGGATGAGAGTTTTATACAGAAGAATCCAGAGTTAACCTCCTATTGGATGGTATCTTTCTTCCAAAACTTCCATAGTTTTGCCCATTCATGTAAGAGTGTTAATGACCTCTTGTTATATTCAGAAATCTCTCTCATTTGTGGGAGTATCATTTGCTGCTCCAAGGCTATGGAGTGGCCATTTGACACCATGCTCATGTCATTATATATTTATGAATCATCTTCCAGCGCAAATAGCTGAGTGGAAGATGGCAATGTCCATATCAGAAAATTACTTACCTCTCCTTGGAACCCATCAAAGGTTCTCAGCATTTTAGTAGCTTCTCTCAAGGCTCCTTCCTTAGCCAAATATGTCAATGTTGTACCATGTTGAAAGATCTCATTATTCACCTTCCAATCAAGGGGTCTCCCTGGTGGAATGCCTCCATGCAAAGAGACATCAAAATCTGAAGTAAACTGTATAGATAAGTGGACTGATTTTTCCCTCCCTTCACTGCATAAATCCGTCTCCTTCTTATGTATATAAAACCTTTGAAATAAACAAGGGTGCATTCTCTTCATCATATGTTGTTTTTCCACCTTTTCCCCTCCTCTTTTCATCAATGAGTTACAGCCCATCATTATTGTCACAAGATGCTCCTTGGGAACCTTTTTCAAGGACGCAAAAGCTCCTCCACTTGAAAAAATAGCCTCATGCCCATCTCTAGGTGCTGATGGTTCTCCTCCCAAAGTGATAGCATTTTTACTTTCCTTATGCTCTTCCTCCTCATCAATATTTGAGAATACCTCATTAACAATGAGAGACCCTAGATCTTGGTCTTCCCTTGAAGGAGGAATCTCTATGTCTTCATTTTGAGAAGAAATCTATTCATACAATGGGGATCTTTCCCTTGGCAAGGTATCACACAAGTTTTATCCCCTTCAATAGAAATCTGAAATGGAGTTGGTGTAATATATCTTTCCAACCCATGCAAAGGTTTTGAATATTTATGTTGTGCTAGCTCAATCAAAGATGTTTCAGATTGTTTTACATCAAATATCTTCACTAATCTCTTACTGAATCTTTCATAAGTGGATATATTTGCATTTCTTAATGAAAAAAATTCAAATAACCACCAAGCATAAGCTTTACCTTTAAGATGTAGTGCTACTATCCTAAGGGATTCCTTTGATGAAACTTGATGTAGATGTAAATATGAGTCTACTTGATCTATCCAGTCCTTGGCTATGCATGTGGAGGACCCATCAAAATTTGGCAGAAAGAATCTACCTCTTCTGCTTCTATTGTGACTATTGGGTCTTATTTCCTCCTTGAGTTGGAAAAAATCTTGGAAGTTCAAGTGCTCCTTGAATCTCCAAGATTGAGATTCATACTCCTGAAGATAATCACTCAAAGTTTCCTCCTTTGGTGCATATTATTCCTCCATCTCTCTTGTAGTAAATCTGGGCATAGTGTAACGTTGTAGATATGATTGTGTGGTTGAATGCTCACACACATAATATGAAGAACTGGGGCTTTCTTCATGTGCAAATATTCTTAAGGGATCTTCATGTCTTTCCCTCCTCGTTTCCATGATGTCTTTGTTAATTCCCTAAGTAGTTTGGAAAAGAATTTTTGCGAATTCCTTCCCTTTCATTCCTCCAGATAATGGTGTTTTACCCTTGTCTTATTTATCATTTGTATAGTAAAACCTTCTGTGGCTTCTTCTTAGATACCTATTTTCTCTTTCAGTCAAAGTCTCTCCTTATTTAGAAGACATACTTCTCTTAGAATGCACAGGCTGTGCCAAGATGATGCTCTGATACCATTGTAATATTCCCAAATGGGAAATGCAGTAATACAATGCAGGAAGATAGGAAAATAACACATATCATCTTAGATATACAAAAAGGCCAATATGGAGACATTTAATTTGTTATTACAGGAGAAAAACAGGTGTAAGAAATGGCCCATAAGATGCATAACAAGAAAAGAAAGCCTCCAATGAAAGAAATCCCTCAAAATGAGGTGCTGCAACCATATATAAAGACTGGAAAATCCTTACAACGTTATTTTATTGGATCTACAAAAGCTATAGATTACACATAAGATCTAGAGCAAACAAGTGTATTAAAATTTAGATGTATATCAGATCCATGCACTATACAAGCTCCTCTAAATAACCCCCTTGGGGTTTTCAGCAAAACACCAAGCACAAGTTGTAGATATGAGATCTAAGATTGCAGATATACTAAAAATTACAGATCTAGAAAGTGTGGTTGAACTGATATGAGCAATAGAATAGCCTCCTCCAACAAATCTCCCAAGTGAAGGGAAGATTCCCAACACATAAAAAAATAGCTCTCCAATGGTGTGTTAAACCACCCTGCAACTGCACCTATAGAAATAACGCAGATCTAGATCTATAATGAACTGTAGGGATCAAAAAGTGGTTGTCCTAATGTCAAGATCTGAAAATGATGCTCAAGCACTCCAATATTGTCATCCCAATGAAATGGAAACCTCCTCCACTAAAAAGGAGCACTGAAATGACCTAGATCTGGAAGATCTAGTCTCCACTTACTCCAGCTTGAAAAAACAACCAAAAACTCAACATGATCTATGCTGTAGTTGAAAGAGGAAGCTTGGACCTAAGCGAGATTGTGGAAAACGCAATACAAACCCTCCCAAGAGATACTAAATAGGAAGAGGTGGGATTCCCGATCAAGAACACCCAATGCTAAACAACATTAAATATCAACTAAACAGCAAGACAAAGATATATGTATAAATAGACCATATATTCAGAAAATATGATAAACATCAAAATTTGGCAGAAAGAATCTACCTCTTTTGCTTCTGTCGTGACTGCTGGGTCTTCTTTCCTCCTTGAGTTGGAAAAACTCTTGGAAGTTCAAGTGCTCCTTGAATCTCAAAGATTGAGATTCATACTCTTGAAGATAATCACTCAAAGTCTCCTCCTTCAGTGCATATTCTTCCTCCATCTCTCTTGCAGTAAATATAGGCATAGTGTAACGTTGTAGATATGATTGTGTGGTTGAATGATCACACACATAATATGAAGAACTAGGGCTTTCGTCATGTGCAAATATTCTTGAGGGATCTTTATGTATTTCCCTCCTCATTTCCATGATGTCTTTGTTAATACCCTGAATAGTTTGGAAAATAAGTTTTGAGAACTCATTCCCTTTCATTCCTCCAGATAATGGGGTTTTACCATTGTCTTCTTTATCATTTTTATAATCAAATATTCTGTGGATTCTTCTTAGATACCTCTTTTCTCTGTCAGTCATAGGCCCTCCTTCTTCAAAATACATGGTGCTCTTAGAATGCACAGGTTGTGCCAAGATGATGCTCTGATACCACTGTAATATTCCCAAATGGGGAATACAGCAATACAATGCAGAAAGATAGGAAAATAATGCAGATCGTCTTTTAAACAGTAAGAGGCCAATTATTGAAAAATAAAATTAACTTTGAAGAATATATAAAACACACACAATAAACCAGAGACCAAATATTGGCTGAAAAGGCTTCAGCCTCACAGCTTCCTCACATATTTTCTCATTATTAAAAGAATGTAGTGTTACAATTAAATAGTTGAGGAGACAGTGTCTCCAGATAGTACGTGCTATCTTGAACACCTTGTTGAGATAATTTCTCAACCAAGCACACACCAATATAGGAGCTACCTAAACTAACTCCTATCTTAGAGGAACAACCCAAACTAAAGAGTTAGGCATAAATTCCTAACTTTTAATATTTAATTATTTATTTTATTTTTGGATTTATTATTGTTTTTATGAGAGAGGCTAACATTCCCCCCTTCAATGATAAATCCAAAATAGGAATGAAGAACCTTCTTCCCAGTTGTCATGTTGATCCTCAAAAACATTTCCTGAAAAACCGCCAAAGCTATATGTTGAAAAACTACAATTTGAAGAGACCATGAGTCAGCTGCATGTCTGATTCATCTCTGAATTTTGCTTGAAAACTCCATCACATACCAAGTTGCAAAAGGATCCATCTATCCTTTGCGTGAAATCAACATCCTTTGTCCACTGACAAAATTTTTTGAATGCCCACTGGCTGATGATGTCAAAAACAACTCACTGTTGCTTTTGTTGTGTTGAAAACTGCTCACTGCTGCTTTGTTGTCGACTGCCCACTGGCGAATTTGTTGATGCCCACTGGTTGTTGAAGATTCCCACTGGCTGCTTTTGCTATTTTTTTCAAGACTTTCAGTCTGACAACCACCGTCAATTTCATTGACATTTTCCCCCCTTTGTCAACTGAAAGGAGAGACACTTATCTGGAAAGTATTCCTGAACTCCCCCCCTTCAAGTGTAGGAGTGTTGCACTAGTGTACTCCCTCGTTCACCTGCATGAGAGTACCATCTTATTTTCACTGTCGGCTGCACTATGTGTGATTGTATTCGGCTGCAGAACTGAGACAATATTTTGACTTTCGATGACCATTCCCAAGGATTGATCCATTCATAATGTATCTTCAATCTAGTTGATTGTTGGTGGTTGCGACATTTCTCTGAGTAATGATTGGGCTTGCCACAATGGCGACAAGGTGGAGATCAAAACACTGATCTTCCATATGACCGATTATTTAACAATGAGAACATCTTGGTTTGACTGCAACTTTGGGTTTCGTGCATTTTTGTTTGTCTGCAACTTTCTCAGAACTTGCTGAGGTGATTTGTTCAAGAAATCCTTCACTGACAAACTTAATTGGCTTGGAATAATTTGGGTTATGCAAGTTGGTGTCATCGTTGAAATATCCTAAGCCTCATCGATTCTTGTTACTTTGAATTTCTTCCCATGGCTTGATGATTGGCTTGGAAGAAATTTCAACTGGAACAACTTCGACACTAGAAGTTGTTTGGATGAATGACTTAGAATCATATTTAGCTATATTCTTCAAAGACTCTGAAGCATCACTCTTCTCTTGCAACTAATTTTTTTGTAGTTGCGACTCTATTTGAAGAAACTCAATGGTTTCATTTGTTTGTTGTAGATGCCATGAAAGATCAGCAAGAGTTTCTTTGCTGATTTGCACCATGTCTTCATCACTTGAGATGATCAAATTGTGAAGAATTTTTAACAAATGAATGTGTTGCGCCATCTAAAATTTCTCTCTTGAATTCAAACTCTCTTTTCGTAGATGTCGTGCTTTGAACTATTTCACTTGAATGACAATCTCGCTTTCTATGTGGCTTGAATGAAATGCTCACTTGATTTGTTGCTTATTGCGCTTGCTTGGAACACTTGATAGAATTGTAGAATTTTTCTTGCTTGAAATCTTGTATTCACGCTCGCTTGATGACGATCGCTTTGTTTGAATGCTCACTTGACTTAATACTCACGCTTTCTTGCTTCAAAATTTGCTGGATCTCTTGCATGGTGAAACTTGTTTCTCTCGTTTCAAGTTTACTGGAACTCAGGCTCGCTTGTTGTAGAGTTCAAATTGCTTGATTGGTGTTAGAGTTGAACGTGTTGGTTTCTTTGACGGTTTCTGCAATGAAATTCACGTTGGCTCGCTTGATGGTTTGAACTTTGTACTGACTTGATGTAAATTGCTTGAATGAATACTTACACTCGCTTGCAGGAGATGTGAATTTGTTGCTTGTTTTCTTTAGAGTTAAAACTCGTGCATTCACTTGATTTTGGTTAAAGAAAGGGTGTCGAACACTGTCGAAAATGCACCCAAAAACACTTAATTATTTTAATGACTCACTACAATGAATTCAATTTGACTAAATTTGACTCAATTCAAAACTTGGGTGCCAGTTTCAACCGAGAATGCACCCTTACAATTCAATGCAATTTGAGTTTGATTACAAGTTCAATAATGTTGATGTAGACTGTGCTCTGAAACGTTGAAGTTTACAGATTCGTTAACTTGATTGTAGTGATGTAGACTTTTCTTTGAAATGCTAGATTTTGCAGGTACATGAACTTGATTGTATTAAGTGAATTTGCTTGTTGAAGTAGAATGTCGATGTTGAAAACTTTGATTATTTGTTGTAGTGACACAAATGCATGTGTTGAGGTTAATTATCCTTCCGTGTAGCTACTTTGTTACAGATGTTGTTCTTGTTTGTATTGAACTTTATGTATGTGTTAAATGAAATCATTTATGTGTCAAAACTAGACACAAATCAAAAGAAACAACATGAAGCATGCACCATTATCAACACATTCTTCGTGTACCTAAGATCACCTTATTCAATTTTGGGCAGATCTAGGACACAATCACCACAAAAAATATGTTATTTATTAAAATTTGGAGTACATAATCGTTCAGCTTCACAACATCTTCATGGAATCAAAGTTCCAGAACTTCTTGGAAAAAAATGTCTTCAAAAAATGACTCAACCTCCTACAAAAATGAGCTTTCCTTAAAAAAGTGATCACTCCAAAGATTACAAAAAATTGAAACACTCCTTATTTCTCCAAATTACCAACAAAAAATTTCACCTTATCACTCCAAATTTACAAAGCTCACATCTTATCTCTCCATACATCCCATTAATAAATTTTATAAGTCATTTTTTCCTTATTCCTCCAAAAATATTAATATCAATTTTTAAAAAATCACTTAGTAAAAAATTCACCTATAAATCCACCCTTATACCTCCCACTTGACCCACATAATCGAAAAAGTAAAACTACTTGTCCCCCATAACGTGGACATTAAGCACTCCCAAAATTTATGTTTTTACATAAACCCATAAAAATCTATGCTTTTATATATACAATGGTAAATTTAATACTCCACTCACTTATCACTCCGAAAGATATATACGTTAACTTTATGATCACTCTCTTTTCAATATATATTTCAATTTTTTAAACATGTTGAATAATCGCTTGCTTATGGCACTTTAAAAAATTGAAATAGTGTGTATGAAGTCATTTAAAAAGTGAAGCTCACCTTAAAAGATTCATAAAGCACATTTTAGTCCTCCACCGTGGCACTTTTTTTAATGCAAAGACTGGGTGTAATGTTGTCTCAAGATGGGCATGTCTGGCCAGTCAATCATGTGAGAAATGGTTTCTGCATAGCTACAGCTACATCCATGAAAGTTGTCACTTTCACTTGATGATCTCAGAATATTAGTGTGAATGTTCCTTAACAAAAAGAACATAGATCTACAATACCACTTGCAAATACCTGTCACATGCAGATCATAGACTCACCAATCTTCTCTTCCCTGTGCATTTCTTTGCGACTCCATTTTTTTTTTTGTTAATTAGATTGTCTTCTTTGCACAGAATCTCTCCTTAAAAGTATAATTTCAACTGTGTTCTATCATAATTGCTAGATAGTTGCTCCCCAAAAATTGTCAGCATAGAGGCAAACCCCCATCCACCAAATCTTTCAAGTGAATTTGATAGAAGAAAAACTCTCTGGCATGGTTTTTCTTCAATGTTTGTACATCATACATGAAAGAAGTGCTTGTATAGGAGGCCCTCACTACATCTATATCACGAGATGTTATGAAAATTAGAATACATGGTTCCATCGCATGTACATGGAGTACACGTTCTATTTTTTCCCTGTCATCCAAATCATCGAAAAAAAATCAAAATTTTTAGCCTGTTTAGTCAAGATTGAAATAGAAGTAGAGATCATGGACACTTAGGAGACAGAAATCGATGGACTGCTTGAGCGTTTCACTATCCATTTGGTGGATTTCAACAAAAGAAGATTGACGAACAACGTCATTTAATGTGTTTCTTGAATTTTCGCGTTGGAGATGTTTTAAAACACAACGAATGTTGAACCGGGATCAGCTGTGGCCATTTTTGGCCTTGGAACTGTTGGCCAAGATTTCTCATGTGCCTTAGATCTTAACTCATGGCTAGAAAATTGGATTATATGCCATCGTGATCGAGACAAGATTTTTCTATCACAGACTATGATAATATTGCAATGGTTCGACCCTCAAAAAGGCCTCAATCTATTCAGAAAAAAAAAACTCAAAATTTCTGTCAGACTCGTCGTTGCTCTCAGCTTCCACAGTGACTCGTTTGTGCCTTTCACCATGCACTACAAGGGGTTTCGAGACTATTGCACAGGGAACATGTTTATAATGCTATGTTAAGTTTATTTCTTTCTCGCATCCTTTGCTCCAGGGGACTGGAATTCATTCTATCCAATTCTTCGAAAGCCAAAATTTCACAATTTTGATGCACTCATAAGATTGAATGCTTCAAAAGGAATCTTGTTTTAGGTTCTCTTTGGAACAGATGCCTATCAGAGGCTAGTGCAAAAAAATAACAAAAACCTTTGCTATATTTCATATTATATTCCAGATGATGTTCCTATGCTAATAAAACCAAGAAAAAACCATAGAGGATTCACTGCTCCAGATAGAATCCAAAAATAGAGAGAAGAAATAAGAGGATGTTAACTACGTGGAATCTTTCATCATTCTTACAAGAGACACTACTCATTTCGAATCGTTCAAATCTCAACACACACAGGCCGCAGAACATGAGCACTTGTATTTAATTTATTTCCCCAACACTGTTCAAAACAGTGCCAATGTAAAAAAAAGGAGTCTACATGACAGTCACATAACTTACATTAGATAAATTCACGATTGTTCTCCTCACGACTGTGCTTTTGATAAAACAACACTGCAATATTTTCCTTCTTGCTGACATCAACCGCTCACACTACAATATTCGTCTGGTCCATAACTATGATACCACATATTGAAAAATCAAATTAACTTAGAAAAATACATAAAACACACACAATAAACCAGAGACCAAATATTGGCGGAAAAGGCTTCAGCCTCACAACTTCCTCACATATTTTCTCATTATTAAAAGAATGTAGTGTTACAATTAAATGGATGAGGAGACAATGTCTCAAGATAGTACGTGCTATATTGAACACCTTGTTGAGATAATTTCTCAACCAAACACACACTAATATAGGAGCTACCTAAACTAAATCCTATTTTAGAGGAATAACCCAAACTAAAGAGTCAGGCATAAATTCCTAACTTTTAATATTTAATTATTTATTTTATTTTTGGATTTATTATTATTTTTATGAGATTGGATAACACCAATAAGGAGACCCTTAATTTGTTATTACAACAGAAAAACATGCGTAATAAATGGC